>WARS01000137.1:0-130000 GCA_008933995.1 Datnioides undecimradiatus | reverse complement strand
CGACGTTATCGCCATGGCGTTTTATTATTGTTATCATTACAGCGATAGCGGCGAACGCCAGGCGTGACGGCGCCCATTTGTCAGCAGAGAGCTGCCACGAGCAGGCGAAAGGCGAATTGCTGAACGCTGGGACATCAGAGCGCCGCTGGGACCTTCCACGTCGCCTTTTCTTCATCAGCGGGACGGGACTTATGATGCAGACAGCGCCGCTTTGTAATGGAAGCATGAGGACGAGCCCGCAAAACACACACACACACACACACACACACACACACGCACAAGCTCCCAGTTAGGCGCGATGTCAGACACAAACTGCTAGCCACGCTGCTTCTCTGCAGCCAAACAGGAGGAAAGGAAACAAGGAAGGAAAGGAGGGGAGGAGAGAAGGAGGGAAGTGAAGATGCTTCCTGGAGCTTTTCAGACTCAAGGCCTCAGCAGGGAGTGGGGAGGTGGTGATCACATGACCTGAGACTGGAGGGCGAACAGGTAACAGGTGAGACTAATAGGTAGGAAAAGGACAGGAAGTGTCGTGTTGGTCAGTGTTGTGTCACTTCCTGTTTCCTGTGACAGCTGTCCCTCTCAGGTGGCGTCTGAGGGCCGAACCGTGACGCCAGTGCAACAGAACGAGCCTTTCCTCGTGTGACGTGGCGGTCGGGGAGAGCGAGGATCCAACAGTGGTCAGAAACTTCCTGTTCCTACCAAAATGGCGGAACGCAGCGCCACTGAGAGCGACTGGATCGTTTTCTGATTTGACAGGAAGTGAGGAGCAAATACAAAAGCACGAGTCAGCATTTTCTGCATCGTTGGAGGTTTCCATGCAACGCTACACAGCCGCCAGTACTTTCCTGGGCTTTAAAGGTGTTTCTCAGTAACTTGTAATCGAGTATTTTGTGGTATTAGTACTTTTACTCGAGTGAATGGTCCGAATACTTCCTGCCTGAGGTCAGAGTGACCAGGACATTAAGGGCGACAAAATGAGGACGTGAGTCGAGACGATGGACGCCAGTAGTGTAAGGGTGGTGCGCAGGCAGGTGTGTGTGTGCTGGTTGACAGATCGCTCTTGCTAGGTAGTGGAAGTGTTGAACATGGGTGGCCTAGCCGTGGCTCTGGAGGCTGCCGATCGACGACGAGGATCTGCAGCAGAGAGGCTCTTTGTTTGTGTTTGTGCTGCTTCACACTGACAGACCCACAACAACACCAACCACAACAACACCAACCGCAACCAACACCAACCACAACCAACACCAACACCAACCACAACAACACCAACCGCAACCAACACCAACACCAACACCAACCGCAACCAACACCAACCTCAACTGCAACCAACACCAACACCAACACCAACACCAACCACAAACCAACACCAACACCAACATCAACACCAACCGCAACTAACACCAACCGCAACTGCACCAACACCAACACCAACACCAACCACAACCACAACCAACACCAACACCAACACCAACACCAACCGCGAACTAACACCAACCGAACCCGCGAACCAACACCAACACCAACCACAACCAACACCAAATTAACCGTGAACCAACACCAACACCAACCACAACCAACACCAACACCAACCGCAACCAACACCAACCGCAACCGGAACCAACACCAACACCAACCACAACAACACCAACCGCAACCAACATCAACACCAACCGCAACCAACACCAACCGGCTAAATCCAACACTTAAATACCAACCGCAACCCAACCAACACCAACCATACAACAACACCAACCACAACCAACACCAACACTAACCGCGAATAACACCAACCACAACAACACCAACCGAACCAACATCAACACTAACCGCGAACCAATACAACTACAACCAACATCATTCAACACCAACTCAAGAATCAAGAACCGCATCCAACACCAACCACAACAACACCAACCACAACCAACACCAACACCAACCACAACCACAACCAACACCAACACCAACCGCAACCAACACCAACCGCAACCGCAACCAACACCAACCACAACAACACCAACCACAACCAACACCAACACCAACCACAACCAACACCAACACCAACACCAACACCAACCACAACCAACACCAACACCAACACCAACCACAACCAACACCAACACCAACCAACACCGCACACCACCACACTCAAAACATGAAGCTCCTGATCAGCGTGTCGGGGAAAGTGACGGACTGACGGTGAAAGATGCTTTTCAGCACCTAACGTCGCATAAGCCTCATGATTTCAGTCCCAGCGCGACTCTGCACCGATCAGCTTATCAATATTTGTCATTTTATTGATATTTGTTTCAGTTTCGTGGTCGTCATGGTAAACATCTTTGATGCTAATCATCAGCAGAAAATCACATCAGTGCTCGGCTCAGTCTGTGTGTTTGTGCATTAATGACGTCCGGCCAGTTAATGTCCAGTCGTGCTGCATTCACTTCCTTCTTTATCTTTGTAAAAATGATTTTCCTTCCCTTTTTACCAGTGAGCACAGACCGTGTGGCGCCACTCGCAGGAATCTCATCAGTAGACTCACTTCCTGTAAGCGAAGGTCACGTAAAGACAAGCGACTGAAACCTGCGGCGATCTCCAAATCAGCTGCTGTACGTCGATGCACAGACACCAAGTCACACCGGCTGTTGCACTGGCGCACTTGAATGCACCGTTTAATGTGAACGCTTGAGCCCACCGGAACGTGACTGAGAGAAAGACGGCGGTGAGATCTGAAGACGCCGCTTCCTGTTTTTGTTTTTAATATCAACACTAGACAAAACACAAACAGAGAAACACTGGCACGCTGCACGTTCACGCTCTGTTCGCTTAGGAAAGCACAAACCGGTTCAGTGCGACTCTGCAAAAAGGTAATTGGAATTGATTAAGTGATCGTTTTGCGGAGTTCACGGCTGTTTATCGAAGAAGCATCTGCACTGAACCGTCGCCGTGGAGATGAACCAATCCCACAATGAGTGTCTCAAAGTGTGACAGACAGACAGCCCGTGCACATCAAACGAGAAGGACGGACGTCGTCATGGACGTCAGGCTGGACCAGTGCATCGCCTGCAGGGGAACCACCAGCTCCTCCACATGCAGATGGAGGAGACGCCGCTCCTCCTCTGGGGACCCCCTCCAATTAAACCCCCCACAGCAGGCAGATTAAACAACCAACACCGCGGTCGGCGCTCGCAGAGGGTCAGAAAATGTCTCTGTTGCCAAATTTGGCTTCGAGCTCGACTCCAGCGAGACAGAAAATATCAAGCCGATCGTCAGGGAGGAGTCGCCGCAGAGACTGGAAACATCCACCATCGTTAGAGGAGTTAATGTGGGGGGGCAGGTACAGGAGGACACGGGGGGAGGGTAAAATATGGTCAAATGCTGCGTTCGGGCTTCGCTCAGCACCGGTCAGACCTCAGCAGCGACTGGTTTCTGCACAATACAAGCAGTTAGTGTTTGTGGGAGGCAGATAAAGACTCAGCTGTAATTGATTTGTGTTTGACTTTCACTCCGCGCAGGAAATGAAATCTTTAAATAGCCCGGAGAAGAAGAAAACACACACACACACGCACGCACACACACACACACACACACACACTCACCGTCTCCGTCTCCTGAGCCGGATCCAGGATCTGCAAAGACACAAGAGACACAAAAACTGTCAGTTCTAACTCAAAATGGGCTGAAAATGCCTTTTTAAACATATTTAACAAAAAATGTGTTGCTCTCTGTTGTTTTATCAGAATCTGAACCAATCACATCCTTCATCCAGCCTCCAATCAGCTGTCAGCAGCACAGAGCTAAGGTCCATTAGCCGCAGCGTGCTGCGTCGGCGGTGCAGATATTAAACCAAATAATAAACATATGACCAAACTAATAGGATGATGTTTAATGTTACATTGTGACGTCAGGCAGAACCACAGTCGTGCTGTGGAGACGTGTCGCTGGCTCGGCTCGGCTCCTCCATCAGGAAATGGACTGTGACAGCATAAATCTTGGCACGGCAACCTTGAATTAAGAGAATGGACGCGGAGTTTCTCGGAGTTTCTGGCACGCCGGACGCTGCTGCATTAAGAAATGGACACCGGCTGCTTTGTTCCATTAAATTTCACCTTTAGCTGCTGCAGCTCTTCACAAAGTCATGATGAGATTGTTTTTCATGGAAAAGGAGGCAGAAACGTCGGAGTGAGCGGCGGTATTAATGACTCTGTCGGCGCGTTATTGACTAAACGTTACGAGTTTGGTTTCAAACTGCTTTAAAGTCTTAAAAAAACTCTTCCTCTTCCTTCCTGGATGGAAAGAAGGTGAGTGGTGGGCGTAGAGTAAAGTAAAAGAAGTAGAAGGATAGGAGGGAAGGTCAGGAGGTGGAAAGGAAAGGAAGGAAGGAAAAAAGATAGGGTGGTAACTGGCCTAGTATAAAGGTAGGAAGGAAAGGAAGGAAGAGAGGAAGTGGGTAGGTGGAAACAAGGTAAAGGAGGTAGAGAGGTTAAAGGTGAACGAATGCAGGTAGGTAGGTAATTAGGAAGGTGGAGAGGTAGGAAATAAGGAAGGGAGGAATGCAGCTAAGTAGCTAGGTAAGACGCAGGAAGGAAATGAGGCAGGTAGGGATAAAGCCAGGCAGGTAGGAGGTGAAGCAAAGGAAGTAGGGAGGAAGCGAGGAAGGTAGGTAGGAAGAGAGGCAGGTAGGAAGCAAGGCAGGTAGGTAGGAAGCGAGGCAGGTAGTGAAGGTCGGCAGGTGGAATCACTGAAGCCTTTTCTCTGAGGCGTCTCTTTAAGCTGCTTTAAATTGACTCGGCGCGTCTGACTGAGCTGATGGAAACAAGCTGCACTGCTGATCTGAAGAAACCCGGCGGATCGATAAACTTCACAGAGTTTATGAATTAAGCACCAGCTCAGACGCTGAGAGCAGAGATCTCTCTGGGCCGCCGCTCAAACAGACACAAGACACTTTTATCCAAAACACCTGCAGCATCTTTTCATCCGCACGATGAAAACATCTTCATTTGCCTGACGAACTCTGCCGCAGCTCGACGGATCAACCAGGATGAAACCTCAGAGTCCGCAGCAGCCGAGGAATCGGCCGCCGCCGCAGCTGAGAGTCAATGAAACCGGGTGAGGAAATTAAACATGGCTGACCCTGAGTTTAACAACAACAACAAACCAACAAACAAACCAACGCCAGTGAAGCCAAGGAGCTGCTGGTGCTGGATGGGGATAGTTTGTTGGCGCAACCAACATGGCCAAGGCTGCTCGGTTTGTTGGACAGAGACAATGAGAAGGTCTCAGTTAGCGATTGGTGGTCGACCCAAACGTTTGTACTGAAAGACGAAACCAAGAACTCCCTTTGTTTGTGATATTCTTACAATATCTGCATGTGGAAACTACAGTAAGGTTAAGGCTTTGGTGTTCACTGTAACGTCACGTGCAGCAGGACATTAAACTGTTTTACCCCAGAAGTAAACCTTCAACAACAGAACAGGTTAGCAGCCATTATCTCCACCAAGTACCCTGGAGACTACCAATGACTGATGGACAGGGCAACCACATGTTTAAGGTTGTGGAGCGGTCGCAGTTTGGTTTAAAACAAGTCGTTTGGACCTGAAACATCTTGGTTTGTCAAACAGAGGAAGACAAGACAGAAAATGTACCAAAGCCTAAAATTCAGTTTGTAAGAAGCCAAATGCTCAGAAGACAAAGCTCTGTGCTGCAGGCGACTCCCATCATCCTCGCTGTCTGTCTGCTCTGTCTACAGGCCAGTAAAGTCAAAAAGCCAACCACACAAGTTTGAGAGAGTAATAACTCTGTCCTGAAGCTGCTGTAGAGGTTCAGACCTTCAGCTCTGGAGCTAAACCCAATGCTGACCTGTGATCAGACCTCCAGCGAGGAGCCTCGGCCTCCTCGCCTCCCATAACCTGAGAGTCTTCTCTCTGAAAGAAGTCAAATCGTTGCATTTCCTCCATCTCTGCCGCTCGGGGAAATAAACTTAGCTGAGGATTCGTGCCGTCGCCTCGGCTCCAATTACTGGAATCATAAATCTAGGGGAGAGGAAATTGCAGAAGGATGGGAGGGAGGCGAGGGAAGCAGAGGGCATATCGAGGCGCCTGATCCCGAGTGTAACAGGTAATAAGAGCAGAGCGCCAGGCGGTGCCTCCTGGGAAATCAGGCCACTGCCCCTGCAGATGGAGTTGACCGACGCCGCCGCTGCTGCTGCTGTGGTGTTGCTCTAAGTTTCCCCAACACGTCTCTCAAGAGCAGGGTGGGAACATAAACCCTGCCTGGCCTGCAGAGATGCCTGAATCCAGAGAGTCTGCTGGGTGTTTGATGAGAAAATGCTAACGTGTTAGCGCTAGCATGGGTCTGATTTATGGCTGCAGACCATCCAGTGAGGCGGTAAACCTGGAGGTTTTAGGAGACAAATGTTGCCTCATGACAATATCCCTCATACTCTGGATGTCTGAGGGCTTTAAGGTGTGAACTTCCTGGCAGTGCAGACGCCTCAGTTTACATTAACTAAACACTTTGCTCAGTTTTCCTAGTTTCAGCTTCTTAATTCAAGTAAATCCTGGCGCTCATATATCAGGCAACAGTGATGCTGCAGCACTGTGTCAGCAGCTGTTGTGTTTGTTTTCCTGTGCACCAAATGGAAGTGAGCTAGCAGCTAAGTCTGGTACATCGCTTCTCTTTGTATGAGACTAATGGCTTTTGGCCAAGGAAATAAATGCAATCAAACTAAATTAACATGACAAAGCCACCGTGCACGAAACCAGCTCCACCCTCATCGAACATGACTGGTCCTGACCTCAGCTCCATCCTACACTCTTGTGACGATCTAGCCTGACAACAACAGCCTTCAGGGTTCTTTGTTCTGCTTTCAGTGAAGAAACACTGGTCTGATGCTTCTGATGCTAAAGCAGCAGCTAAGCTAACGTCTTCAGGGGTCCCCTTTGTTGTTCCCCTAACACTTGCATCTGACCGTCATCACACTTAAAGCAGGCCTCTGTGCAGCTGCAGAGGATGATCCGTCCAAACCGCTGCGGTGCAGCAACAAGTGCATAATTTGTGCATAACTCTCAGCCTGGTTAAGGTCACGTGATCCCGTGAGTCCTGCTGGATGAACTCGGGTTAGCTCAGATGGTTCAGATGAAAAGCACCACAATGGTTTGTTAAATTACAGGAGAGCATCCCCTCAACGATGTGAAGTATTCTTTAAGTCACTGCTGCAGACAGACCTGAGACAGGAGGTCCGGCTGGTGCAACCAAAACACTGCGCATTCATAAGATGCATTTGACTGGCTGGGTTGAACTCTTTACCTGGAGCCTCCTGTGTTGTTTACTTGGTCGATCTGTCGACGTAAAGATACTGATTTATCGTCAGGCAGAAGAATGAAGGATTTATTGACCAGGGATGAACTCACTGACACCAAACTAATCCTCGTTTTCCCTGCAGTCCCCTCTGAAACCATTGAGGGGCCCCTGGAAGGTCGCTGGACTCTGGTTTGGGAACCGCTTGGCTCTGGGAGGATTGTACTGGCTGTAATCCGCAGCTCCTAATTAAAATTGATCTGCGGTTGATTAACCGAGTCGTTCCACGAAATCAATCTGACCGATGACGTTCTCCAGAGCTCAGAGGAAAAAGGGATCGAGGGCGAGCGCTCAGCGTCCGGCGCTCGGCCCATTAAAAACATAACGACAGTGAACTTAAAGCGCAGCAGCGTGGCCGAGGAGCGTAATTAAAACCATTAGTGAGGTCACATCATGCAACGATTAGCCGGTCTCATCCTGAGCGAGCTGCGGAGAAGCTGCGCAGTCCTAATTAATTATTATAGTTTAGTTCATATGTTACGGTGACTTTATTCAGGTGTCCACAGTCACTTTACTTTAAAAATCCAGCTTTTCAGGAAGAAATGAAGTTAATGGACAGTTTTTATGAATTTACACATGAACATTCATAAGACAATAAAAGCACGTTGTCTTTGTGGGTTTTGTCTTGTTTATAGTGTAGGAGGACATGTTTTTTGGCTTTGTGCACTACAGTTCCCATTATGCTCTGAGGCGACGCAAACAGGAAGTATAATGTTGCCATGGAGACAACATTAGACATGAGTGTTTTCAGGCATGGGCAACACATGAGCCCAGAATTTGTTGAACCTGCAGCTTGAAGCGATGCGAGGCAACGGGAGCTGCAGCACTTCCTGTTTGCTCTGTTACCGTGGAAACAGAGCATTTGCGGACTCAGATTCACGTTTACAGTTTAAATGTCGATTCACTTTATATTCAGTTTGAAACACAAGTCAAACTGTCTGCAGCCAGCGTTCGAACAGCGACACCAACGCCTCCCGCTCGACTGTCAGACAGGAAACCACCCTGCTGTCGTGCTGCTGAGCGCTTCAGACGCCGCCATTCCTCCAATTCAAGCCTCAGTTGGAGATATTTGACAAACTGCAGGGCTTTTCTTTATGATCTGACCCTTCAGTAAGAGTGTGCAATCATCAGCCCGATCAGGAGTGGAGTCAGTTTCACTCTATAATTGCCTCTCTATCATTGGTTAGAGGATCCTGCCGTCGCTGCGTGTCCGTTCGGGACGAATGGCGGCGAGCGGAGTCTGGTTTTATGAGGCAGCAGGTGAATTATTTCCCACTTGAAGATCATTTTCAGTGACTGAGTCCTCTACAGACACTGACTGATGTCCTCACGCACTCTCCCACCGCTCGATTCCAACAAATGAAGAGATGCAATTCACTTTTCGACCACACACACACACACACACACACACACACACACCGATCAATCAGTGTTATTCCATTGCGCAGACCGCGTGTATTTCCTGGCAGACTCACCGGCAGAGCACGGCCCGTCAGACACCCGGGAGATGAGCCTCTGCTGTTTGCAGGACGCCTGTCGCCTGTAGCACTCGTTCTGGTAGGTGTCTCCGTTGGAGCCGCACACGGGGACGTAGTGTTTGTGACACTGGAAATCAAACACAATCAAAAGTTAATTAAGTCTGAAAGTGAGCGCAGCTCACAGGACACCGGCGGCGGGCACAGGCTGCAGACACAGCCAATAATAAATTATGACTGATCTCTGAAACACTAACATGCATTTACTCTGTGCACGGCCTGTAAATCTCATTCTGACTGTTGCCATGACAGCGGATGATGCTTCAAACATGGCCGCCACTGCAGACTCTAAAACCTGGATGTTTCACACACACACACACGCACACACGTTGACCCAGCAGGACGGAAGATCTAAACATGTGACATATGGTCGCAATCTGCCTGGTCCTGAGTGACTGCGCTGAATAAACCGCTTGGCGGCCATCTTGGCTACAACTACAGCAGGGCGCTAACTGAATGAATGAGCAGAGTCATCAGAACTGTAAAAGAAAAAAGTTTTTTGACTTTGCTCCAAACGAGGTCATAACTGAAAGCAGGTTTAATGACAGCAGCTTGTTTATTGGCTGAATCCCGAGCGTTGTGATGTCATGTGGTCAGCTCCTCCCACCAGAGATCAGCTGATGTCACGACAAATAAACTTAAACTCATCCCAACTCGCGACTTCTGGACGGCAAATCAGTTCAGCCTCCTGTGACTCTCAGCTGTTTGTCAGAGCAACAACACCATTGGCTGGATGTGCTTCCTGGTTCAGTAGTTATGAAGCAGACGATTGGCTCCTGAGGGGAAGAGGCGGGACATCAGACGTACAAATTCTTCAGTTTTGGTCCAAATCGTGTTTTGACTTCATCTTCGAGTGAACAGCGTGTTGATTCAGCCCTGAGCAGCGTCTGCAGGCAGACAGCAGACTTCACCTGCGCAGACAGTGAGGCGCAGCTGCATTAACGGAGGGGTCAGAGGTCACTTCCTGCCGCGATGACACTGCTGGAGGATAAAGGAAAGGAGGTGAGGACGCGTGATGAAAGTCACATGACGGGTGTGCAGCCGCTGGAGGAGCCTCATTGGCTCAGCGTGAAGGTTAGGACACAGTAACTCGACTCTGGCGTCAGATACAAACCGCCGCTGCCGAGGACACAAATCAGCGTTCAGCAATCCATATTCTATTAACTCACAGCCATCAGTCACTCAGCAGGAATCCCCTGCAGAGACCAGCTCTGTGACCTCTGCACACACACACACACACACACACAGCCCGAGGTCAAAAGTAACCGAGTACATTTACTCTTTGTACTTTAGGTACTTTGAAGTCTTATCATGCCGCTCCACAACATTTATCTGACAGATTAAAGGTTTTTATGCATAAAACATGAAGAGTTTGTAAAATGAATGAATGCTGTTTTCATATCATGTGACAGAAGATCAGCAGCACATGGTCCAGGGTGAACGCCGAGCGCCATCGAGCTACAACGCTACCTCTGCTGCCTACTAAACCCAGCTTACCACAGCTTTGTCACTAGGCTAGCAGTTTCCACCTGCTTCCAGTCATTGTGCTAAGCTAGGCTAATGGCATCCTGCAGCTGTCTCTGGTCCCACAGTTCATTAAAACGTCACAAAGTGAGTTACAAAAAACCTTCTGATCTGGGATCAGAGCAGACCTGCCACACACACACACACACACACACACACACACACACACACAGACACACACACACACCTGCTGTCCTGCTGCTGCAATTACACTCACATTAGAAAGAAACATGGCAGCTGTCTGAAGTCAGTGTGATGAGACGCTGCAGAGCGTGGAGCTGAGGTTTCCACTGTGTGTGTGTGTGTGTGTGTGTGTGTGTGTGTCTAGACTTTACAGCACTGATTCCTACAGGCTGATGTCACGTGATGGTCAGTGTGTGTGCTGATCAGATGTGCCTTCAGTGTTCTTCAGAGAACGACCACAGAGTGTGACGCTGTCCGTGTCCGTGTGGCTCGTTAGCGCGGTGAAGCGGCGGCTCTGTGGTGATTCGCCGTCCTTTGTGCTGCTGCTTTCATTCTGTCATGTTGTTTGTTGAAGCTGCACCAAACAGGAACCGCAGAGTAACTTCGCTTCACATCAGGGCAACAAACAGCAGGAAGCAGGCGGCTCCTGGAGCATCTGAAGCAGACGCCGTTTCTTCTTCTGTCAGCGTCTGCAGCCACGAACACTCAAGCTCTCCACGTCAAGGCAGGAAAGGTGTGTGTATCCATCCGCTGCTGGAAACAGTCCCCAACAAACATTCTTGTCAAAGCTGCAGACGGAGCCTTTTTCAGCTCAGATCACTGAGTGATGAAATCGTCGTGATATTGGTTTCTAATTAACGGCCTTCACGCATGATTCAGACAAACGTTAACTCCTTTTGCTTTTGAGTTAAAGTTAAACAACACAGCACGTTATTGTACCGTCGCAGTCTACATTCACGTCCGTTCACACTTAAATTAACTTAATCATCTTATATTTTAGATTTAGTTTTAATGTTCGTCCACAAAGGCGTGACGCAGACACAAGGCTCCTGCTTTACCGCCACAAACAAAATGTTGGTTTATCAGTTTTCGTCCTCGCTGATGTTTCTAGCTCGTCATCGTCTCGTCTTTGTCACAGTTTAGTTAACGAGCTTCACTCTGATGCTGAAGTGAGTGACTCCAGAGAGGAACCTGCAGCTCAGCATCGGCAGAAACAACCAGCTGCTGCCGGACGACAACCTTGCAAACATGGTCGCCGCCGTTCAGCCTCAGATGACATCACAGGGAAGTGGACCTTTGACCCCCAGATTCCCCAAGACCCCCTGACTGGATCAGCCTTGACTTCTGTGTTTATGAGCAAATACAGAATAAACAGCGACTCAAACTCAGAGGAGAAGAAGAACAAAGATGGTTTCACGTGCTCCTACCTGGAACTGACAGACACATTTGAGCTGAGCGCCGTCGTCTCTGCAGACGCCTCCGAATCGACAGGTGGAGTCATCGCAGACCCTCAGGTCGCTCTTCTTCTCTGACAGATCTGCAGACAAACAAACAGCAGAGCGTTAACGTAAAGAGACAGGCGGTGAGCAGGAAGATCGATAAGGTGAACGAGAGCAGCAAAACCTGCACGAGCAGCGTCGGTAAACTCTGGCGCCGACAGGTTTATGAGTTTATGAGCAATAAAAGCAGGCAGCGAGCAGAGCTGCAGGCAGGAAACATGGACACATCTCTCCTGCAAAGAACAACGGAGGAGACGGCTGTTTATCAGACGCAGCACACACCTGAGCTACACGTGAGCTCTGGGGAAATAAGCGGCGGACTCAAACACGAATCTGTGACGAGGCGGTGTGAAACGAGCGTCAGAGCATCACAGAGTTTTATTTTTAATTTGCAGTTCCACTGTCTGAGCTAAACTTCCTGTGTGGCCCGGGGTTTATTTCCAAGGTGCGTCCCCACTGGCTGGCTCTCTGAGTGACAGCTTAGCGCAGGTTTTAGCGAGCGCTGTTGATGAAGTGAGGATGGCAGCGAGTCAAACAGCAAAGAGTTTTCAGGTTTAATGCTGGAAACGCGAAGGACCAATCAGATTGCTTGTTCAGAATGGACAGGAAGTCGGACCTCAACCAACTCTGGGATCAAATCAACGTGGTTCATGTTTCTTCAACTGGCAGGAAACACTGTGACCTGCTAATGCTAACGTTGCTAATGCTAATAATGAAACAGGAAGTCAGGAGCAGGTGATGTTTTCAGGTTAGAGAGAAAATGATTACACTGGTTTTTCTGGTGTTAAAGTGATTCTGATTAAATGGGATTCAGTCATTTACAGGACGACATCAAAATCAGGAAAATCCAGGTCCTCAGCGCTGAACGCACCGAGATGAACCCGATGAAACCGCTTCCTGGTCCTGTCGCCTTGGAGACGGGATTTAATATTCTCATTGTGAGCAGCTGCAGTTTGATCACGGATCAGTTCATAGAGCATCACGACGCGACGCATCGACGCACAGCAGAGAAACCCGACTGGTGTCAGGAGGCAGATCTGGAGACACAACCCTGACATGTGAACGACACACACACACATTCACACGCACTCACATGCACACACACACACACACACACACACACACACACACACACACAGGGAGCCATGTCTGATAATAACAGGCCTCCAACACTTAAATTATCCACAAGATAAAAGCACCAGATTCCTGCCCTGACATGTGTGTGTGTGTGTGTGTGTGTTGATGTCACACACACCGCAGCTGAGTGGACTTTGAAGAGCCGTGTAATGGCCTGTAATTACTGTTTGCGGCCCTCCCCTTGCTCCTAAAAATGGCCGCTGCTGCCGGCCCCGGAGACCCTGACGCTCCGCAGCTGACGGAGGGACAAGAACCTGCAGCTCAGACTGAAACCATGACGCAGAGCCACCGCCGCCGCTGCCGCCGCTAAGATGTAGCTACCCTTCAGACTCAGAGAAGAAGAAATTCATCAGCAGGAGCCGTAGCTCCACAACAGAAAACAGTCCAAGAGCTTTAAATTATCGACGCATTGAAACTGAAACTGGAGGTTGTTCCAGTCACAGAAGTTTCCCTCTCTGCTCTTCTGTGCCCATTTCATTGTGTCAATCCTTCTAATCTGCTTTCACATCTGTGCAGCTGCAGCTGTGAACACAGCTGCTGTGTCGTTTGAGAAGGTTTTAATGTTCAGACTCTGAAGATGAGCCGAGCAGCAGCAGATGAAATGCTAAACATTAAAACAGCAGCAGGCCGAGTGTCACACAGGCGCCGCACACGCTCTGTGTCCGACTCGTGCCACCCTTACTGGCCGGTTCTTGACCTTTTGATTGTGTCACATGGTCTTCATTAGAGGAAGGAGGCTGTTCAGTTGAAGCTGCAGCACTTTTCAGACGCTGGTGGAGGCGGTGAGTCAAAACCTCCTGAACAAATGAGTCAGTTTTGTACCTGAGGTGCAGCTCAGCAAGTAGCTACAGTAACAAACAGCAGCAGGCTACAGTCAGGCAGGCTACAGTCAGCAGGCAGCAGTCTGCAGGCAGCAGTCAGCAGGCAGCAGGCTACAGGCAGCAGGCTACAGTCTGCAGGCAGCAGTCTGCAGGCAGCAGTCTGCAGGCAGCAGGCAGCAGTCTGCAGGCAGCAGTCAGCAGTCAGCAGGCTACAGTTTGCAGGCAGCAGTCTGCAGGCAGCAGTCAGCAGTCAGCAGGCTACAGTTTGCAGGCAGCAGTCTGCAGGCAGCAGGCTACAGGCAGCAGGCTACAGTCAGCAGGCAGACTGCAGACTGTCCTGCTGACTGTAGCCTGCAGACTGCTGCCTGCAGACTGTCCTGCTGCCTGCAGACTGCAGACTGCTGTCTGCCGTTCCTGTCACGCCCTTCAGGGTTCACTGTGAGCTTCAGTCAGTCAGTCAGTCAGCAGTCAGCAGTCAGCAGTTAGCAGTCTGCAGGCAGCAGGCTACAGTCTGCAGGCAGCAGTCAGCAGTCTGCAGGCAGCAGTCAGCAGTCTGCAGGCAGCAGTCTACAGTCAGCAGGCTACAGTCTGCAGGCAGCAGGCTACAGTCTGCAGTCTGCAGGCAGCAGTCTACAGTCAGCAGGCTACAGTCTGCAGGCAGCAGTCAGCAGTCTGCAGGCAGCAGTCTACAGGCAGCAGGCAGCAGTCAGCAGTCTGCAGTCTGCAGGCAGCAGTCTGCAGGCAGCAGGCTACAGTCTGCAGGCAGCAGTCTGCAGGCAGCAGATCCGACCAGCAACCACATCCATCAACTGCTCAAAGCTTGGAGGCTTAAAGCAGCTGCTGATCAACTCTGAGCATGTGTGTGAGTGTTTCCTGTTTCCTGTTTGAAGGTTTCAGAGCGTCAAACTTTTAATACCCAGACACTTTGGGATTATTCTGAACGACAGCCAGAAGTCTTTAAACCTCCGGCCGACGACAAAGGGAAATGCAAATGAAAGCGCCTCTGCTGCTCGGACCCGAGTGTGTGTGCCCTGTGTTATCTGAGGAGCTCTGCTGATATATTTCTGTGTGTGTGTTTGTAGTCGACCCCGCCGTGTTGTGTTCAGGTTCCTCGCCCTCATACATTTTACAACAGAAACAGGGATTTGAAATGCACATAATTCCCTCCTTTGGATTGGAGCAGAACTAAAGAAGCTGACGGAGCGTGGCAGCAGCCGCCGCCCAGAGGCACATCCACCTCCCAAATCCCCAGCGCCCAGCCCGGTCGTCATGGCCACCCAGCCGCCACCACCCTCCCCCCTCCTCCACCTCCTCCACTGCAGCCCTGACAGGAGAGACAAACGTCAATACCTCATCTCCTGTTGCTGCTCTGAGGCTCAGCTCCACAGAGCAACAACCGGCTTCACTCAGTCAGATGTAATCAGAGTATTTAGAGTAACTGTAGTGTCTGCAGCCAGATGTAATCAGAGTATTCAGAGTAACTGTAGTGCAGAGGTAGAAAGTGGCATCTCGAGTAAATGTTGTTAGTTTCGTTTCATCCCTGGAGACGTCTCTCTCACACACACACACACACACACACACACACACACACACACACCGAGGTGTGTGTGAGGGTTTGGTTTCACAGGGATCTGAGCCGTCTCCTGGGCCGTTGCGCCGTATTGATCTGGTTTTCTCTGAAAGCGGAGAATTCATCCTCAGCACGGACGTGAAACCGGAGAGCGAGGCGGCGTGACATTCATGTAAAATACCGCAATCAGTGATGCATGATGGGACTTCAAATCCCCATCACACTCAAAGACACAAACGTTCCAGTTTCTGTGCGTTCAGGAGGAACTTTGAAACGGAGGAATAACAGGACTGTGAGTCTGTGACGGCTCTTTGTGGTTTCACACAACTCACAGACCCTGATGTTCCTCTGAGCGTCAGAGCTGTGAACACTCGGTTTGTTCCTCGTGATGTGACGAGGAGCGGCCCCTTCAAAGATGGACTGTTCCTCTGAAGGACGGGACTGTGAAACAGATGCAAACCTCAGAACATCGTTTTGTCTCGAGCTGCTGAGCAGAGTCTAACTCCACCTGCCGGCACACTGTTCACATGCTGCAGGTGGACGAATGAAACACACACGGTGCGCTTCAGCTGCTCTGTGTTCGGTGCTTATTAGCAATTGCTGTCATGCTAGTATAGATGGTGAGCAAACAGAGCTATGCAGCTAAACACTAATTCACAGTGGCAATGCTAACATGCCAATGCCAAGCACTGGCCGAGGCTAACGCTATACTTGCTTGTTAGCATGCTGGTTAGCATTTGGCTGCTCCTACATGGCTGCAGACTCCACCTGCCAACACGCTGGTCACATGCTGCAGGTGTGTGAATGAAACACGCCCCAACACACCTGAGTACTCCTCTCATTAGTCTGTGTGCGGTGCTAATTAGCAAATGTTAGCATGCTAGCAAAGATGATTTAAAAAATCAAATTAAGATGTACATGTACACAGCTAAGTGCTAATTTGCAATGACAATGCTTAACATGCTAATGCAAGGCAGTGACCGTGGCTAACACATCATGCTTATTAGCATGCAGGTGTTAGCATTTAGCTGCGCCCACATGGCTGCAGACTCATGGTGTTTGGAGGGTTTTTACAGGTGGGCGCCCACGTGATGATGCATGTGTACACATTAGCGCGCTGGTGACACGCAACACGTCCTGCTGCAGGTTACACGCAGCTGCACTCATGCACATGTAGTGTACACTGAGCGTTGCTGCTCACGCCCTTCAGGGTTCACTGTCAGCTTCTTCACGTACTCACAGACCAAAAAAAGTATTTGTGTAGCATGTTTCTGTCTGACGCGGTGACAAAGTCAAAGGATCAAAGTCTGAACCGCACGATATTCCTGTTTTGCTCCTCATGAAAAGCAGAAACATGAATGTTGTGACTGTGAACACCGGCGACAGGTCTCAGTCAGTTATTGATCAGAGAGCGTGTGAACAGCTGATGTGAGGGTGCAGGGCGCGCTGGGATGTGACGGTGTTTGCGAGGTCGGCGCGGAGCGATGAGGACGGAGCCGCTCGTCCATTTGTTCCTGGATCTATTTTAAACCTCCAGGCCGCAGCAGCTGGATGAGTTTCTGTGTGAAGAGCTTTTCTCTGTTCTCCCCGGCTGATTGAATAAAACATGAGACCCTGACCGCCTCCTCCTCCTCCTCCTCCTCCTCGTTGCTACAGACAACGCAGGGACGCTGACGTCCTTCACTGAATATTTTACATTTTTGGGTTCGGCCGTCCTTCAGGTTTTCATCCATCACGTGTCAACTCTTCATGAAAAGAGGCTGCGCTGTGTTTTCAGCTGAGATGAATCTTCACGGACGCAGCTCATCTTCATCATTTTTCCTATTTATTCTGCTCTGTCTCTTATTTTTACAACCCTGCAGCTGCAGGGGAGCGGCAAGAAGAACTGAAGATGAAACCGAAACAACGGCTGAATAAGAAACATGTTTTTTCAGCTCAGTGTCAAAATGATGCCGTAATCATCAGCGGTGATTCATGTGGCATGTTCTCTTCCCATGAGCCTCTGTAATCAAATCAAACCTGAGCATTAATAAACATCGTCCGACCGGCGGCTCTGAGCCCAGCGACTGCTGCTCCCTGCGAGTGCTCCCTGCGTCCCCCCTGCTTCAGAGGGACCTGCTTCAGAGGGACCTGCTGCAGAGGGACCTGCTGCAGGGGGACCTCCCAGTTCCTCTGTACCCGGGGCTAATTTGTCCAGTTTCACGTGTGTTTTGGTTCCTTGAAGGCGTCTGCGAGCCGCCCGCAGGCTGCCGGCCGACGCTCGGCTCGTTTGGCTCCATCAGCTGCTGCAGCAGACTAATCTTCACCTGAGAAGCAGCGAGTGCAGCGCCACGATAACCGCTTTGATGTTTTATTCATGGCGAGCAGATCAGAGGGACAGAACGACTCCTTCCAGGTTCATTCTGGAGTCTGACGCAGAGGCAGAGCAGGAAGTAATTGACCTCCGGGGAAGTCTCTCCAAGACGAGTCGGGCCACTCGGGCCTGTTGGCGGCTCGCTTTGTCACTAACAAGACAATTAAGCCTCACATCCTCTGCAGCAGAGCGTGCACAACACACCCTGGAAAACGAGGATGGAGGAACAGTCTGGGAAGCTACACGGTTTTAAAGCGTGGAAACGTTTTCATTTTCCCTTTAATTTGTTCTGTTGACGTGTGCAACAAGCACAACCTGCATTTCCTGATGTTTTCAGTGTCAGTGAAGTGAACGTGGCAGCTCAGAGCAGCTCCCTGCAGAAACAGCACTGGTTCATTTTAACCGAACTTTGAGCCTGTGAAATGAAACTTTAATCAAACGTTTTAATGATTTTCTGCCTCCAGACTTTTGGTTTTTTTCTCCACAAACAGCTTCAAAATCCCACAAATCTCCAGCTCTGAGCTCCGAAGTGACATCTTCTCCTGTGAAAACCACGTTTGTCTGAGCTCAGTCGGCCTGAAGGAGCCAACATGAAGCTGTCAGCGCTGCTTTGGCGGAGCCGATTCAGTGGAAACATATAAATCTGTTCTTCTTCTTCTGCATCGCAGCCGACATCACGGTCGATAACAGCAGCTCTGCTTTGCATCCGGCGACTGACGTTTGTTGACTTTATGCTACTTTGGATCTGAAACACTCAAACCGCTGCAATATTCAATTCTCTGAGTGACATTTAGCATCTTTTATTCTTATTCCAGGCGATAACATCCTGTCAGACTTTCAAAATAAAACTGTACATGAGGTGTCCTGAGTTTGGTTTCCGTCTACTTGGTTAGTTTTAGGTAAAGATGGTTTGAGCTGAGACAACTTGTCTGAAACCATCGACAGTCCGATCTGATTGGCCCTGAACGACACTGGTTTCTCACTTTCTTCCTAATTTAGTTGAAGGTGAAACTTTGCGTCCGCAGACCGGCAGAGTCACAGTCCTGAATCAGTTTCAGACACTGGACGGTGTTTTCACACGGCCCCTCGTCGTTTCAGGACAGATCGCTCTGCAGGAGTTCGGCTGCAGAGGCGTCGTCTCCTGAACTGAACGTCTGATGCAGCGGTGCGACACGTTAAACGAGCCTGTCCCGTTACGCCGCCCGCTGCCCTCGTGGAATTAAACTTTATTTATCTGACAGCCCACAGGTCTGCAGGCAGCCGGCGTGAGCGCTGAGCCTCCTGCTGTCGCCTCCGTCTGACGAGGCTTTAATCACGCTCCTGCTACAATCAGACGCGTTTCCATTTGCTGCTCTGACACAGTTTTACTCAGTACTGATCATCGTCACCGTGATTATTAATCCATAAATGCTGCACACAGACGACAGTGTGGCTCCTGTCTCAGTGTTTTTTAATTATAGACTAAATATTTCATCGTCTCTCAAACCAGCCGAGGGAGGAGGACCTCCTCCGTTCACTCTGCTTTTATTTAACAGATTCTCCAAAAGCACATTTAATCCTTTCAGACGATGCTCTTAGACAAACAGCAGGACGAATAAAGAGCAGCAAACACTCGCTGACGCTCGCCGCTGATTCACTGCTCGCAGTATTACTGTTGTTACTGTTGATGGACAAGCTATTTGCCGATGTAAAGCACGTTAAACTATAAACTGGAGCCCGTTGTATTTGCGGACTGCGCTCTGTTTCGCTTTCACGGACTTATGTGCAGTAAAAGCAGCACGGCCGCGGTTTCACCCCGCGGGCGCAGGAAGTGGACGAGCATCAGACTCAGAGCTCACGGCTCCTTGTCCGTCCACACGTGAACAGCGAGTGGTGCCGACCCTCACCTGAGCAAAAGGAGATTTAACAGAAACAGTTTCGACTCTTAAACGTCAGCTGCAGGGACGGATACAGGATGACATTAGCCTAGCTTAGGGGAAACTGTTAGCTTAGCTCCATCAAAAGCTGCTTCACAGTCCGTCTCATCGACCTGATGCATCTCGTTTACTGAACATTTATAGAAATTTGAATGTAAAGACGCAGACGTGGTTTTAGCAGCAGTTAGCGTTGGAGCTACTTAGCGAAATAGCTAAATAGCAACGTTAGCATGTGAATGCACTAACCTAAGTTGGCGAACATGGTAAATAGTATACCGGCTGAGCATCAGCATGTTAGCATAGCACAGACAAGGCCGAGGAGAAACCAACCAATCACAGCGTCCGGTTTTATCTGAGCTTTAGAGAAGCAGCAAATGACAGCAACGAAAAAATGTGTGTGTGTGTGTGTGTGTGTGCGCGTGCACTGACGTTTCCTCTGCACAAACAGGTTAATAAGACACAAGTCGACACACTGCTGAAGGACAACAACAACAACAACAACAACAGAGTTGCAGGAGAACAAACACGGCAGCTTTCTAGGAAAACGTCGGACCATGTACACACCTGGATGCACAGGTGCGTCCAGGTGTGTGTGAATAAAAAACGTGAATAAAACCTGAATTACGTAGTAATTTACAGTAAAATTTAAAATAACTGCTTTCAGGTTTTTAACATGAACAGCCGTCACAGGTGAATGAACGTTTCACCTGCAGGTGGCGCTAAAGCAACAGGAAGTCGTTTCAGGTTTGATTCTATTGAATTTGGTTTTTATCCCTCAGCAGCTGCAGATGTTTGATTCTTTCTGCAGCTCCTCCAGCTGCAGCCAACACCATCGTCTAACCTGCCTCCCCCGCCCCTCACCCCTCGCCCCCAGACCACTGGGGGAGGCCGAGGCTCTCAGGCCCAAAACAAAACACGGAAACGCGGCCGAGGCAGCGAGTTCGGGGAGGAGGAACTTCTCTCTGCTGTGCTCGTTGGCAGCTTTCAGCCGGGGTCTTCGCCCTCTCTTGTCAAAGTGAACGGCGTCTTCCTGGGGACAGGAAGTCAGTCTCTGCAGGCCTTGAATCCACCGGCGACATCCCGAGGCCAGACGCGTGCACAGAAAACATCAACACTCCACCTTAAACAGACGTCTGACGTTCAGCAGCGTCTCTCTACTTTAAAATGACTTAACGACAACTCAACTCAGTTTAAAATAAGAGTTTTCCTGCTTTTGCCAGCAGTTTCCACCCACTTCCAGTCTTTATGCTAAGCTAGGCTTCAACACAACACAAGACTTCCTGTTTGTGCCTCACGGGCTCCTGCTGACGGTTTAAAGTTTTATTTTTATTTTGAAAAGATAAGGTTCAGTTATTTCCTGGAACAGGAGTGCTGCTCTTCGTTAGGGACTATTTTCAGCGGCGAATGAATCCACGTTTGGTGCTCTGAGATTTCTCCTTTAAATGTCAGTGTATTTAACCTTTAAGCAGAGAAAGCGTCTCTTTGGTGAATCCTCTCTTTCTCCATATCACACCAGCAGCTTCTCCACCTGCAGATGTTTCCAGCCTGTGCAGCTGCAACACCAGAAACCTGCTTCATCATCGTCATCATCATCGTCGTCTTCATCCCCTCAGGATCAGCCTGCGTGTCAGCGTCTGATACTCCCACCTCCTGCACTAACCACCGTGTAATTTACATAATTACAGCCCGATGACGATGGTTTCATTTAAACAGGATGACGGCTGGTAGATGAACGCCGCAGCGAGAGCAGGTTTCACAGCTCGTTACTCTGCTGCTCTGTTGCGTCGCGGCCTCTTCTCCGCCGTGGAGGGCGGAGTCACTGTGTCGCTTCCTTTTGTTGAACTGTTTGGACAAATGACAAACACCAGCAGCTTTAATGCGGCTGTAAACACAGCGGCTCTGGCTGTTAAAGTGCCAGCTGTACGTGTCATTAAACGTGAGGTGTGATTGGATGAAATCAGAGCGGTCGTAGATGATCAATGGCACTTTTACACCAGTTTAGCAGGTTTGAGTTCCCGCTCTGCAGCCTGCGCTCAGACCTGGTCCGTCCGTGTGATTCGCCTGCGATAAATCTGTTTTATTCCTGTGGTGAAGTGCTGCTTTTACTGTGGAAAGCTCTTCAGAGAGTCTGCACGCAGAGCCAAACAGAGACTGAGAGGGGCTTTTGTCCTCCTCCAGACGTTTCTCACAGACTGTTTACGGCTTCTCTGCATGTTGGGACTGTTTATGAGCCTCGTGGACGCCGCTGTCAGGACGCCACGGGCGTGCAAACGAATCCCCCTCGGATCTGTCACAACCTCCAGCCGAGGTGGCTCGAATACAAGGAGCGAACAATGAGAGTCATTCAGCTTCGCTGCAGGAACAATGCGTTTTAAAAAACCTCAGTCTGTTGCCTAACGCATCCGCCATGAAGTCAAAGACGCCTGACAGCCAATCACATTTTGTATTTTTGGTTTCTGAGCTCTCAGGTTGTTTTGATTCTCCGCTGTTTCCTTTTCAAACCGTCTGTCAGGATCTGTCTTCCCCTCGTCTTCACTGCCCCCGGCTCTCAGTCGTTAACCTCGTCCTCTCCAAACACCAGCAATTACATAAATCTCGCCGCCGGCGTGTTAACGGCGCTGCGGAGACGGAAAATTTCTCACCCTGCTATTGATTCTGCAGCGGCGTCACATGACCCCGATGTGAGCGCCCTTCGATGGGATTTTACAGCTTCGCTTTGACGTGAGACATTTCTCTCTGCTCTGGAAAACAAAAGAGATTTGAGCTCTGAGATGTTTCCACAGTGACGCTCTCCTGCTGCGGTCGGTCGGCGGCCGGACGAACCAAACCGTCAGAGAAGAAGCTGAGCTGCAGCGATAAACGAGCGGCGAGACGCAAACCACAAAGAGGCGGGAATCCACTGAGGAGACCACGGAGGGTTTGTGCAGAGACGAGGATCAGGAGCTCGGCTGATCCCTGATCACAGCCACTGTCGCTGTGTGACAGAGCCTGAGAGAAGACACTGTTAGCCTAGCTTAGCATAAAGAGTGCTTACAAACAGGAAAAGCATTTGTGTAATATCACCTCTGCAGACTCTGACGCCAAATGATGTCACCAAAGCAAGATGGCGGCGTGTGTTTGAGACATTTTGGCTTAAGGTTTGCACAGAGGGAGGAAGTGGAGACATGTCGGCCATCTTTGATTACAGCTTAGGATGACGTCAAAAATAGCAAGAGCAAGAAATCTCAGCACAGCGGTGCCTGAAGCTACATGCTAATGTTAACATGCTCACATCAGGTGTAATGTTTACCAGGTTGCCCATCTTTGATTAGCACGCTAGTATGCTAACATTTGCTAATTTGCTGTAAAATTGAAATCATTTCAAGCTCATCCTCAGGGGAGCATGAGCACTATTTCAAATCATCCTTCAGTTGTCGGTCTCATGGTGCTGCAGCAGGAAAAGTGAAGTCACGACCGAACAGCTGATCGGTCATTAGTGAGCGGCGGCTGTTGAGTGTACGGTTCAACAGGAGGAACAATCTTTTTCCTTCACATGTTTGAAAAATGTCTTGAAAGTGCAGCTTTGAACCGCCGTCGAACCCGATCGCCTCCCTCCGAGCCAGCACGCTGATTTATATGTGAGGACCCTCTTTAAGCCTCCCCCTCCTCCTCCTGCCTCGCTGCTGCACTGAATGGATTCGCCTGCAGAGTCTGCGATGCGAGACTAATCAGGTCCCATTCCAATTCTGGGCACAGCGGAGGACACCAGACCCCGGTCCCCCCCGCAGGTGACTTGCACTTGATGCATTTTAATTGGTGCACAAAGAGATCCAGAGCAGCGTCTGCAGCTCTGGGTTTAGAGATGCACGGAAGTCGACCTCGGCCGGCTCAGGGCTCTTTGTCCACGTCCACCATCAATAGGAGGGGAAGCTAACCCTGAGCGCCGCGCCGGCTAATGGCTTCACAACAAACCCTGCAGAGAATATGAGCTCCGGAGGCTCCGGGCGACAAAGGCTGAGGAGAATGAAAGGCCCAGATCGCTGCACACACGCATACCAACAACCCACAGTAAGGATGATGGACGACAGCTGCAGAATTAAAACACAGCGGCGCCGAATTATGAATCATCTCTGGCATGAAAATATTGGTTCAATCAATTCCTGCAGGATAAATAAATGCATGAATCAGCCTCCGACGGTTACTCTGCCATGTAGAATTCATCACCGTCGGCGAGAGGCTGCTCGCTCTTCATCCGGGGGCCGATAACAAGAGCGTCGGGACATGAAGACGGCGCTCAGTCTTCAGGACGCACTGACGCCACTCGCCGCCGCTTTACACTTACAGAACATCTTCATTTAGACCCGACCCGAGCTGTCGTTTGTGTTTTCATGGGATTTAAGGGGAAACTGAAAAGACCAGTTTATGAATTAGAGCTTATTTAAATGATTTCACTGGTGTTTTAGGGGAAAAGCACTAATTTGGCCCTTGAAGTAAACAGATTTGTTAAATGGGACGATAAATGGTTCTGATATGCAGATGGTAGCTTGACTGTTTTAAGAGCTTTTAAAGGGAGAAACAACAGGAAAACCGGCCAAATAACATTAAAACCAGCGCTTTTTAAAATGTTCTGCTGTGGTTACACGTCAGGTAACTTCATTATGATGCTTTAAATCTGATGACAGCCACAGAAATCACCGCGTAACATCGATACGATCTACCTGCCGCCATAGACCGAACAGCATTTAAGGCTTTTCTGCTTTGTTTAAGGGGATTTAAGGTAATAAACCATTAACTTTGGCCGCAGTCTTTTACAGTTTTACACATTTTCATCATGTTTTTTGAGTTACAATGAAAAATAAGACTTTTTAATAATATGAATTCTTTAAGGGACGGTTGACTAAATGAAGTCTTTAAGGCTTTTTAAAGTTAAGAATGTTCCTAAGGGGAAAAAACTCATGAAACATAAATTATAACATATGAGTATTTGCATTGGGTTTCTCTGTGGTTTAAGGGAGATATACTATAATTACAACAATCCAATTACTTATCAATAATGTTAAGGCACTTTCTGGTTTTTAAGCAGTGTTTAAGGGGTTTTTAAGGCACAGTGATCTTTCTTCGTTCTGTGGAGGGACATTAATCGCTTAATTCATGGGCTATGGAGCATTTTTAATTAATTAATGTTCCAGTTTACTAACTGACATCAATGCCACCGCTGAGTTTTGTTTTGAAGGTACGGACGCTTTCTATTGACATGTTATGGGAAAAGTTATTAGATTACATTTTAAGGGTTTTTCATGGAAGCATTAATGAGTGAGGAGAAGAAGAGAAAAACCCTGAATGAACTTTAATTATAAAAACAAAGACTTTTAATTTGAATTAAAGGGTGATTTGAATGTTTTTGGCAGATGTTTAAAGTATTTATAAGTATTAAGTATTGTCTTTTCTCTGCAGAGATGAATGTTTTTCAACTCATTCATCAGGATGAGCTCGGTTTCCCCTCGTGGCTTGTTGAGATTCAGAGTCAGCGGACGTCCCTCGTCTCCAGGAAGCACAAAAACCTTTTCACAGCCTGATTTAAGAGGAGAGGCTCCACAAAAACAGGGAAAACACACTGGAGGGAGCAGAATGTGACGATCTGGGCAGAAAAACAAAGAGGTTCCTCGAATGCAACACGGTGAAAATGGAGGCTGGAGTTTCCCACAATGCAGTGCTTTAAATTAGGGACGTGGTGTCAATGGAAACAGGGCGACGGAATAAATATTGTTTTCATGTCTGTGTCGCAGTCTGCAGGCATTAACTCAGACGCCAAGAACATGTCTCCCGGGCTGTGAGGCCGCTGTGTACGTCCACTGTAAACAAAGATGGCCGCCGCATCTTGACCTCCTCCCATAAAAGGAGGTAAACAAACAAAAAAAGATGACTTCATTCACTTCTCAGGTGACGATTTTCTGATCAAACTGATCAGATCGGGCTCAGGAGTCGATGACAGGATGGACCTGACGCCACGTTCAGGGTCAGAGGTCGAACCCGATGCTTTCACATTCACATCTGCTGTTTTCTCTGCATAATATTTAAGTCTGAAGTATAAATGTTGCGTCATTTGTCGTTTGGATGACAGCGTTTCTCTTCCTGGACGGCCCTCAGAGGTTCGCTCGTCTCTGCTGACGCCAGCCGAACCGACTGACCGCTCGAGCCGATTCAACGCTGCTCATTTTGCAAACACCTTTTCTTCAGCAATCAGTTTCTCATTAATTGAGTTGAAACACATGATATTTCTCATTTTCCCGCCTCTCAGTCCGAGGATTTGTGGCTTTTCATGTCCCGGTGACCTGAATCAAAGTCTTTAAGCTAAAGTCTGTTGGCTGCTGACAACACCAGGCTCCTCTCTGGATCAGTGAGAGTCATAACTTCACCTTCAATGGTCCCAAGACTTAAAAACACTTCAAACGTCTAAAATCCTTTTGTTCCTCCACAGGTTAGAGCTTCTGCTACACGTGCACCAGGTTTCCATCACGTTTTCAGTAGAAAACGTCGTCTCGGCTTCTTCTTCTGCTCTGGTTCAAAGTGACCGACTGCTGTTTGTCTCCATCGACCAATCAGAGCTCAGACGTCAGAGTTTACTGGATCCAAACGCACTTTTATTTTAATCTTATTTTTTGGAAAGTTGAGGTGAATTCTGCACTGAAGCCGAAACTGAAACTGTTCTAAAACACTTTCATGTATTTTGATTTGATTTAGTCACCGTTTTCCGGTTCTGACTCAAACTCCTTCCTGTTTTGGCATCCGGGGACTGTCGTCCTGACGTGCAAACCGATGCTAAATCTCCTCCCGTGCATTTAACGTTTTGATGAGCCTGGTATCTTAAACCATGCTTCACAGGGAGAAACGGTGTGTGTGGAGGCTGAGTCGCTCTAAATCTGACAAACGAGGCCACCGCAGCTTCACAGCCTTCATAAACCTGCCATTCACGCCTAATCTACACAGCCATCGACACGCGCACGGTATTACCTCGCATAATTGACAGCCCACACATTAAGCCAATGTCACAGAAATCATTTTAATTTTCCCAGCGAGGGGGTGGAGGCTGTCGCCAGACCTTAATTGTTCCTTTGGTTTGACGCCCAAACGTCCAGAAAGATGAAGACGTGGGAGTCTGGAGCAGAGCGAAGGTGACGCTGTGAGGACGAGGAAGCCATGTTTGTTTTCACCTCACGTGGGCTGCACACACCCCCGACGGCGCCGACATGCCTGAAAATTCACTCTATGTTCGGTCTGATGCCTGCAGAGGCTTCGAGATGATGTAGGTCACTGCTGATGCAAACTGAACAGCATCAACCTGGCTTTTATTGTGAAGGAGCCACAGGAAATGAGATGCGATCAGCTTCGACCACAACCATTAATCAGAAATGCATCTGCACAAACAAGACTGACAGCAGATCAGACTGGAACAGGTAAACAACTCCCCCCTCCCTGTGCTCGCACACTCAGGACCAATCACATCACTGTTCACACAATGTGATGAATCGTTCGGCCGCACCAACGTTTCTGTGGTTTCCAGCTTCACACTGAGGATGCTGTGACCACAGGTGGTGCCGCAGCACCTGAGACTGAAGCAACAGGAAGATGTTTCAGTATTTTAGACTTACAGGAAACTGAACATGACCACCGTCAGCTGACATCAAAGCATCTGACCTTTGACCCCTGACCTTGCTGTGGAGGAGGTGACCTCAGCGGGGAAAGCAGAGGAAGTTAGGTATCACGTTCAGCCTGAAGATGATCTGAGCTGAGTGAGATCAAAGAGGTAGATCGATCAAACGCTCGCCGCTCCAAAGCGTTAAGATTTACACTCGGAGAGGTGAACTTGATCTGAGGCTCGGGCTCCGTGAGATCAGCCCTGTTTGAAGTGCCGGCTCTTGGCCGACGCTGCAGGGCGGCGGAGGCGAGTCCGGGGGATGACGAGGTGTCAGCAGGGTGTGCACCTGAGCGCCCGCAGGCCACGACACACCTGTAAACCTGCGAGATCAGGTTACTGCGACTCACTGCGGCATCTGATCACACACGTGTTCCTGCTGATGGATCTCCAGTGCTTCCATGAAGCTGCGGGCTGGTTTCTCACACGGATCGTGTCACAGTTTTCTCTTTTTACACAACACGACTGTTCCCGTTTCTCCTCACAGCCGCGACAGCACCAAGAAACTCCTACACAAGCTGCCAAAGTGATGGATCCTAACAACTTGCTCTGCGGCTCAGGAGAAAAGTAATAACACAGATCTGTTTTCTGCAAGTTTCAGGTTCAAAATTCAGTTTATTCATCTCTGACCTCATCAAAATACACAGAGGCACAGCTTAACAAATGACCCGGGAGGTGAAAAGCCTTGCCCCATGCATACATGCACCTACGACAAAGTATGTTCAGTCAGTGTTTGTTCAGTTTGTGTCACATTTCTGGTTTCACTGCACTGATAAATTCCAGCCCTTTAGGCAGCGACAGGCTGTGAAGTTGGTTTGTTGACTCTACTGCAAAACACATCCTCGTCTTATAAGGATTTACATTAATTATATGCTCATTTAACCTAAAGCTAATAATTATTTTAATCCTTGAAACAAATCTCAACCCATAAATCAACAGTTAAATGTTAAAAAGGCTGTAATGTCCCCAGAATGTAGGTGGGTCCTCATAACACTGTTGGGCGGTCACGTTTAGGTCCCTACAATGTCTGTAAACAAACACCTGCGATGACTATGGGACCAGTGTTTGGGATATAAGGTCTGTCAATCACAGGGGTCACCTGTCAATCAAACAGGGCATAAATATTGACTAAGACTGAAAGAAATCCCAAATAAAAATGATTTGTTTTGTATTTGTATATTTATAGAAAACCACACATTCATTAACACTTAGACCTGAACATTTGCTCTAATTGCAGAGACTCGACCTGAAAACCTTCAGCTAAACAACAACAGGCGACCAGTCAGACAGCTTGACGTCTGCAGACTCACTGCTGACGGACAGGCATGGTTTCACCTTGACTTCACGCCGTGTTTTATCCTCCAGGCTTAATTAAACTCCAAGAAACACGGCGGATCTAGAAAGTCCACATCCAACCGGTTGACAAACACCTTTCACGGCCTCACGAAAGACAATTAAAAGCTGTCTGTCACCCTGCGGTGCTGCAGATAATTGGTTTGCCAAAACTGATCGGTGGATAATTCGCTCTCAGCTGGAGAGGAGCAGCGCCGCGAGGAAGCGAACCGACATCAGTGGAGAACACGCCGGAGGTCGATCCGATCTGGCCCTGGAAATATAATCTGCTATAAACACTTGCCGTTGTTGGGACGCTCAGGGTGAAAATGAACGAGCAGGTGGGCGGCAATTTTCTCACGAACTTAAAGAGCAGCTTTGACTTCACAGCGTGTTTAATCCTCCAGGCTCAAATCAAAGAAACAAGATTTACTTTTTTATTAACCGATGAGGAAGACATCTCGAAATCAAACCGACTCTCGTTTACCCAAACCCCGACATCTTGGTAAAGGTTCTTTTAGCTCAGATGCTTAATTTATCAATGTGGTTCCTGAATTTGAATTGAAATCCTGAGTGACTGTGTGTTTGAATGAACGAGCGAAACTGAAGATATTCAAGAAAATATTGGATTTTTGGAACAATCAACCAAACAAAAAAGACCTTGAATTCATGCTAGCAGTTAAATGCTAACATGGACGTGCTAACAGCTCTGCGAGGTTGAACTTAGGCACAGAGGTGCCCTGAGGTGAATACTAACATCAGTGCTAGCAATGTGATGTTCAGCAGATGTCGTGTTTGACATGTTGACCTTGTTAGTTTAGCATATTAGCATGCTAACATCTGCTAATCAGAGCAAACAAAGTGCAGCTGAGGCTGAGGTAGTGTTTGGTCTGACCTGATCAGAGGGATTCGTTATAATTCAACCTCAGATGGACACGAATGTTCGAACTTTGATGGAAAGCTGTTGGGACGCCGTGGATCAGTCAAGTTCCTCCAGAACGAACTGGAGCAGCTTCGTGTCACACTGAAACAGGAAGTATGGAGGAACATGAAACCAGGGCGGCAGGTTTCCTTTGACTTAAAACCTGCATTTTGTTGCGGATCACGTGACCGATGGTGACTCAGGTGATTACTGCTAATCCAGGGTTGAGTTCTGACGACTCAGAGCCTCCGGTGATGAGGACGAACGTTGACTGAGATTCACTTTCTCCAGCCGCTGCAAACACACTTTAATTTCTGGACACAGACGAGTTACAAAACACATGAAATCCAGGTCCAACAGCTTCAGCTCCTTTCACACTGCACAACAAACCTGCTAACAGCTGCTAACATCTGGCTTCTGTCCTCAGCACGAATGTGTCCAATCAGGATTCAAACCAACGTCACATGACTCTGCAACACCCGGGCTACATTTATGCAGATTTTGGTGTTGTTGAGAACAAGTTGAGAGGGAAACAGACGCGTTGGTTCCAAAAACAGGTGAAAACATCCAGCAGGTGGGACGAGTTGATGCCGATTTGTTTCAGAAGCAGGTGAAATAATCAGGAAAACAACAGTAAAAACAGCGGTGCATCGAGCAGAGACCTCACATTTACAGACCAGTCTGCAGGAAGCAGCAAACTCCTCTCGATAATCATCTTTTTACTTTGCTTCTTCATCGATCCACATCACGCTTGACTCACGTTGGACGTGACAAATAAAAGGTGACATTTTTAATAGTAAACAAGCATAAATAGCAACAAAACAGCTTTTAAACTGAGCTCACATGGTGATTTAATAACTGCATGTCGGATGATGATGATGAGCCCTGTGAAGCTGCAGGAACCGGACTCAGAGTCACATGACGGCTCTGCAACTGTTGCTGTCGTGAAAACCTCTAAACCTAAAAATAGGACCGTGCATGAGAAAAACAAAACAGCTTCTGTGAAAATACACAAATTTTGCATTAGGTAAAGCCTAATAAAGCCCAGCCGGCAGATTCTGGCCTGACGCTCATTTTAGGACAAATCTTCACTTTTCGCTGGAAAAAACACGGAAATATTCTCGTTGCATTTTTAGTTTTTTTGAATGAAATTCATTTTTATACATCATGATGAAATCAGACAGGGCACGAGACAGGAGCCAGCAACACAAGCAAACAGTTTTCATGGTGTTCAGAGCCGCTGAAACCCGCCTGCTCAGTCTGTCAATCAGCTCTCTGCTGTGTTTGGGATAAACTCAAACTTTGGTCGTTTCCTTTTTTATAAACCTTGTGGAGATGAAGCACGATCATCGAAGGCTGTTTCCAAACAGACCGTTTAAACCAAAGGACGTCACTCGCTCGTATGTGGACGCCGTCTTAGATGCTAATTTCTGCTAACAAAACAACGGCTTAAAGCAAAATGTGCCCACCAACAGAGATATTAGCATAAATAAATATTAATTCATTACAGGAAAATGCTAAAAAAGACATTTTCAGGCGACTGAAACACAAACAGCAGCTGAGCAACAAGCTAACGGCTAATTTAAATGCACAAACACCTTCGATAGGAGCTGCTACGCCTTGGCAGCGACATGTCAATCACAAGGTAGCCACGCCCTAAAGCACCCACCTGATTAATCGTCTTTTCTCTTTAAACTGGAGCATGAATTACTAATTAAAGTCATCGTGAGCTGAAGCTGAACGACCTGAGCTGTTTCTGCTGCTGTGGGAGAAGAAGCTTCGTCTCCTGCAAACCTCCACCCTCAGCCCTCCCCAGCTGCTCTGGAGGACGATCGTAGCTGAAAACACAACATCGATATTCACCTGCAGCTCTTAATCAGGCCTGTTACTGAGGATGTGAGTGGACGGAGGAGGAGGGAGGTGGCGAACACGTGTGAGCGACTGAGCGCGCTCTGCCAGCTGTTCTGTCATTAACAGTGGCGCCGCCTGGTTTGTTCCTGACCTGCTGTCCAATACACAAGCTCCCCGCGGGTCACGTGACCTGTCCACAAACTTGGCTGGATTATGAAACAGGTTGGTAAAGTTGCTCTCGGACGTCTTCACTTGCCGTCAGATCACAGACAGTTAATTACTCGCCGCTGCGGCTCGTTTAGCTGTTTTTCCTGTGCGGTGCCAACAGCACGCCAGAACTTATCAGTCGATATCAGACGAAACGAACCGGCCCTGGACTGAGACCTCCTGGCTTCTTTGGTCCAGGGTCCAGTTCAGTTTCAGTTCAGGTCAAAGGAAGAGTCGAGAAGGTTACAGATCCAAGATGGAGACCAACATCAGGGTTTCTGTCCTTTGTCTCATCGTGACGCTTCACACTGACGCCAGTCTGAGGACACGAAACAAACTGGTTCTCACCTGAGAACAAGAGCAAGGAAGAGTCCAGTCTGGATTCAGACCGGAGTCTGGACTGATCCGGCTTGGCTCGGTCGCCTGTAAAATCACTTTTTTAAAAATTTGTACTGATTTTTACTGAATTTAAGTCATTTTTTAGCCAATTTTAGCTCATTTCAAAGGATTTTTCAGGATTCAAGTCATACTTTTGATGATTCTAGCTGATTTTAACCAGTTTTAATCTGATTTTTGGTGTTTTTTACAGGTTTTTCGTTGATTTTGACTGATTATGGCTGATTTTAGCTGAATCTAACTGATTTCATTTTGTTGTGGACCACTTATCAGCAACTCTAGGAGTGACTGACGTTTTCATGCGACTGTTTGAGCTGCATTTGATTTCATTCATAATCAAAGGACCTGACTGAAGTGACTGAAACGGTTTTGATTTTCTGTTATCTGCAATCATCTCGTGCACAAAAGAACCAAAGCTCCTGTGATGACTGAAGGCAACAACTGCTCGCTGATTCACGTACATTTATATAACTTAAACTCCAGAGTCCTGATGAGTCTCAGACCCTGAGATCATCCTGGAGCTGCTGGTTCATCCTTCACATCAGTGGCTGATTAACAGCTGGAACATCTGCTGGATGAAAGTAACCGGCTGCTCGGAGGGAAACAGGACTTTGGGTTGGAGGCATTTCAGCGTGGGAAGGTTCATCTGAGCCTAAAAGTCACGAGTCAAACAACAAAACTAAACCAGAGGGAGAACACATGAGTACGCACACCACAAACCACAGGCCCTAAACATGTGGAGGACAGAGAGAGGAGGAAACTGTTGTCTTCCTGTCAGCTGGGATTCCTTCAGTGTTGATGGTTCAGGAGGTTTTTACTGGGAGCTGAATTCTCCACAGAGGTCTCCTCCTCTCCAAAACAAACAGAGCCGCTGATTCAAACCCAGAGAAACACTGAATAAAGCAGTTCCACCTTAAAAACCACTGTTTCTCCCACCGGCCGCACACGGACGGCCCTGAGGCGCAAGTGAGTCGAGCTGTTGCTAACGCTTGCTCAGCTTGTTTCTGATAACTTCAGATCCAGACGTCCGACGCACCGAAAATCCTTCTCATCTGCTTCAGATACAGAGTTAAAATCAAGCAGCTGCTGAAAAGAGGAGCAGCGTATATGTGTCTTACAGCTGATCCAGAGTCAGTTTATCAAGCTGCTGCTGACACACAGAAATGTGTCTTACAGCTGATCCAGAGTCAGTTTATCAAGCTGCTGACACACAGAAATGTGTCTTACAGCTGATCCAGAGTCATTTATCAAGCTGCTGACACACAGAAATGTGTCTTACAGCTGATCCAGAGTCAGTTTATGCTGCTGACACACAGAAATGTGTCTTACAGCTGATCCAGAGTCAGTTTATCAAGCTGCTGCTGACACACAGACACAACACTGACACATGCACAGAGAGGAGGCGGTGACGCCACAGACAGGAAGTGAAGCCGATCACAGAGTCTGATCTGGATTCTGAGTCTGAACCTGAGGAAACACCTGAGATCATGGAGGAACACAGATCTACAACATGTAGAACAACAACTCAGCAGCAAACACCACAGGTTGAGTTTATCTTCACCTGCAGCTTCACGTCTTTTGCCCCAACACAGAGAAAGATGGCAGCCGGCCGTGCACGCCACCTGCTTCCTACCGTCCTCTCAGGAACACGTCGCTGCTGTAACCATCCTGTTTAAATCTACGCTCACAATAGCAGTGAATAACGGCGTGCTACAAACACTTGATGCCTCTCCGGGGCTGCATTTTCCCTTCGAACCCTGAACGCAGCAGCCACAGGCCTCTCTTCGGTGCCGAGCTGCAGCGTCTCCACTCGCCCCTGCACGGTGTTCGCTCTGAGCCTCGGACCAGGGTGGCGGCGCGGCCGGCGCCCAGGAACACGCCTCGTCTCTCAACGCAAACGACGTGAGCAGCAGGAGCAGAGACGACGACTCACCAATAAAAGATGAGGGAGGCTCACACCCACTGACACGGCTGCTGCTGGTATATCTTTAATATTTAATAACAGCTAAATAGGAGGAACGGCGCTGAATGTGTGGACGCAGCACGGTGACGCGCTCGCTCCACTTCACTGAAAACTGGTTTGATGTGTCGCAGTGACTGAGTCAGCCCTGTTTCATAAAGAACCTCCACTTTGAATGATCAGTGTTTGCACTGAAAGGGTGTCATTGAACGCACCACGACAATCCAACGCCTCTCACATTCGTGTTATATTAGCATGAATTCATCTGCTTTAGTGTTTTCATACAGAGCACGTTGAGCTGTACCGATCTGTGATTGTAGGGGCTGATGAACGCCTTGGCGCGCCTGCGGTCGGACCTGTTCGGGGACCTTCAGCCTCGTTTTGCTCCTCGGTTTGTATGTTCTGCAGAGCGCTTCCTGTTCGGGTCGGCGGCGGAGTCGAGGTGCGGGGCTCAGCGAGGCGTTCGGAGGTTCGTGCAGCTGAAGACGCTGAAACACGTCTCGGATCGTTGGCGCTGCCTCCACGTGGTCGAACAGAGTCCCGCTGCTCTCTCACAAACACCACAAACACCCACTTTGATTTCAGCTCCTGACTGAGCGTCTTCACATTATCAACTGTTTGTTTGTTTGTTTGTTTGCTGTCGTCTCCTGCAGCTCAGTGCATCGTTACAGTTGCAGCAAAGGAACAAAGCAAATCCTGGCATCATGGAAACTGAAAGCAGCAGAACTTTAATATTGATTATCGATCAGCTGTGTCAGAGGAGGGACAATGTGTCTCCTTGTTGTTTGTTTGTTTATCTTCTTGGCCTGGTTTGTTGTTTACGACACTGCCCTCATTGGAAATGACAGTTCTCACTGTTTGTTATATTCAGAGCAGATGTGACTGAGTTTTGTCTCTTCTATGTCTTTGAATCTATGTCTTTGTTCTGCAGCGTGCTGCGCGTCACACATAAACAACATAAACATAAACATGTTCAATTTAATTGAATTCATTGGGTTTTTGTTTCTTTTTTTTTAGCTCAAAGCGTTTTTTTATGACACGCAGCCAAAAACAGAGACAGGTCTATAAAACGCTGAAGCAGCGTTTGTTTTCTACATGAGCGTCGCTCGCGCTCATTGTTTCGCTCTGTTATTGATCCCCGGAGCATCCACCGCTCCGCAGAGCGCCGGCACCGTGGCGGAAACACGCAGGAAACAGATTCCTCCCGGCAGATCTGCGACACCTGAGCACAAACAGGGGGCACGAGACGCCTGGTCGCGTGTTAAAGCCGCTGTGACGGGACTGGTGCACGGTGATGAGACGCAGAGTCGCTGTAAAGTCGCAGCAGACGCGCTGAAAGTGAAAAGGGGAGATGATCGGCAGAGCGCGCGCTGCGTCGCAGCAACTGATGATTGATTTGCTGTAAAAAGGTGTTTTACTCGCTTCGGCGCAGGGTGCACGGTGCGCACACCCACAGCAGCACAGCAGAGCACGCACAGCCACGCAGCAGCAGTTGTCTTACCTGTGCAGTCCTTCCCTTTGCCTTTGCACTCTCCGCTCTGTGGGTAATAAGACGCCCGAGCCTCCGGCAGGTAGAGCAGCAGCGACAGCAGGCAGGCGGACGCCAGGCACCGGACGACCCCGCCGGGACACCCCCCAGGCCCTGACACCATGACGATGGAGATGAAGATGATCCGAGCTCGCAGACACCGGCAGACAAACCGCTCGGTTCAGGTGGAAAAAAGGCGTGCGAGCAATTTAGCGTAAAATCCCGCAACGGCAAGCACCCGCACGCTGCGTCCCGCTGAGAGGAAGAGCACCGACGGGCTGCAGAGAGCGCAAGTCTGCGGTGAAGATGGAGGAATGTGCGGGGAGGTCCTCGCTCAGGAAGCCTCGGAGGCGGTCCGGGTTGCCCAGGGAGGAAGCAGAGGAGGCAGCGGCAGCATTCTCGCCATCCGTCCTCCCTCCGCACCGAAGCTCCGCGTCTCTCTCAGATCTGCCTGATTCACGCAGCGTCCTCACCCCCCTGTCACGCTGATTACCGCGGCACTCCGGCTGCGCGTGCCCTTTCTTCTTCTTCTTCGTCTTCTTCTTTTTTTTTTTACCGCGCGGTGATGAAGCGGCTCGAGGACCAGGCGGAGCGGAGACGCGGCGCGTAAAGACAGAGCAGCTGCTGCAACCACAACAAAGAGATCCGGACTGAGGAGAGGACAGACAGGCTGGTCACGTGAGAGGATGCAACACTCCCCTCCACCTCCACGCCCCTGCCGCACGCACGCGCACGCACAAACACCTTAAACACAAATGCAACACGCAGAATGCAGAGGTGTGTGTGTGTGTGTGTGTGTGTGTGTGTCCTACTGCACATGCTCATTAGTGACATCACGCCAATTAAATCACTTTTTCTAAAACATTTATATTTGAAAAAACCCAAAGAGGAGAAGCTGCAGTTTGATCATGACGTTAACAAAACAGCACGTCAGCATCATCAAACAGACAGGAAGTGAGGGAGGAGATATGCGCGCGCACACACACACACACACACCCTGTCACACTGAACGAGGGTTCATGTGTTCGCTCATCGATGAAGAAGTCAGACGGGCCGCGGCCTGCTCCAGCGTCTGCATCCTGTCTGCTGTTGCCGTGGCGATACGGTGCATCACAAAGCATCAAACAGTTCATTTTAATGTTATTTAAAAGTTTGAGGCAGATCAATAAAAACACCATCAGTAAAAACACGGGGTCGGGTCTTCACGCTTCCTTCTGGTTTCGGGGTTCAGGAGGTTTTGGGCGTCACAGTTTCGTCCTGCGAGCCGCTTGTTTGAACACGACTCATTAAACTCTGCACGTTGGCTGGATTAATATTTACACAGCTCTGATTGGCTCAGGGCTCCGGGCGCCGCTGGCACTCCACCAGCTCGGACGAGTGGACCAATTTGGCACGGCGGCGTTTCATCCAGCTGCTGTTAGTTTGTCGTCTCCATCATGCAGCGGCAGCAGAGGTGGATGTGGTGGATGTGGGTCCTCTGCGGTGCTGTTGGACATGGTTGGTTCCACGCCGGCGGCTCTAACAGCTCTCCCGGGCGCTATCACTGCCTGCCAGACGGCAGAGCGGAGCGGGCCTGTGCTAAATCACTCACAGCAGCGCTGATTAGCTTCCCGGACGAGGTTAAAGACCTTCCAGAAGTTGTGGAGGGAGAGACGGCGCTGAAATAAAGAAGTCCTCCCTGATTTATGTCACCACCACACTGAGCCAGACGCAGACACTGAGTTTGGACAAAAGGTTGTCGGTTTGAAATCCCACAGACGGAAGACTAATGAGCACCCCTCATGGTGAAGTTGCTCCTGAGCACGCTTCACACCTGCAGCTCCTGCAGAGGAGACACCAGGGCTGCACCTCCTCACCTGCAACATCTGGAGTTTGTTTCTTTGCAGCCTGACGCCGCGGTTAAACGTCTTCTTCGACCACTTGGGGGCAACAGAAACCAGCTGTGAGCTCAACACAGACGTGTCGCCGCTGGTTAAACTGCAAACAGTCACGACTTTATCATTCACAGGTCGAGTGTGAGTCCACCAGATCAACAAAGTCCAGTGTTCTCCTTCTTTTCTGTCCGGCACGTCCGAAGAGCAACAACGGACACCTCAGCAGCAGCGAGCTGCGAGACACCGGCGCCGAGAGCGAGAGGCGATGCTAAGCTAATTAGCAGCGACCAGCGGCGGATCTTGATCTGCAGGATGCTGAAGTTCTCAGCAAACATCTGTTTCCTCCACGGCGTCCACGGAGGGTCCATCGGTTCTTCATCTGTGTTCACAAACAGCAGCAACACGACCGGGCGTCTGAGCCACAGGTGCTGCAGACAGGTGAACCAGGAAGTGCACGTTTAGCTTCTCACAATGAAACACAGTGACGTCTGCTGCTGCTGCCTGCAGCTCATAAACAATCCAGACATAAACAGGTGAGCCGAGCGGTTGGAAGCCCGCAGGAAGTAGAAACTCCTCGTTATCTTCATTAGCGCCGGAGGAACCGCTGAGAAGGTTTTTGTCTTAGATTCTGGCTAAGCTTCATCTCCTCTGCTCTCAGGGTTTAAACTGTCAGATTACTGCTCCCACCATATGTCTGCAGAGGAGCTCTGACCAGCCCCGTCACATGTTCCTACATTTGGGTCCGGCAGCTCCGCGATAGTCGACCAGGAAGCGCTGAATCACAGTGAAGTGCGGCTCCGCCACACGTCCCTCAGACACACTCCTGTTTGGGGCTTTAGTTACTTTTTAAATCGCAGTATTTTTATTTCGATGTGTTTTTCTGGCTCCGGCCACACGTTTTCATTCTCCCTGCGTTTAGACTCCAGGTCTTTGCTGGTGGCCTGAGCACGCTGTAATGGCGTGTAGACGGGTGGGGGGAGGGTGGAGCTGCGTGGATGCACTAAATGGAGAGAGAGAGACGGCAAATCAGCGATACTAATTCAATTAAGTTGCCTGATAGTTATCTCTAATTGGCTTACTGCGTCCTGTTGTGGATTGGCAGACACGGGGAGTCTGTCGTCTCACAGCGGCGGCGCCGTAACGTGTAATAAGAGAAGAAGAAGAAGGATGAGGAGGAGGAGTACTCACATGTGTTTGAACATGCACAATATAAAGTGGATTCCTGGATTACAGTTACTGATGCATTCACTTCACATACTGCTGTTTGTATTAGTAATCTGAGTCTGCAAAGTAACTAAAGTAAAAGTATGAAGTAGCATTTGATGGGAACACTCAGTCCTGCATGCATTGTTTATGTTTATATTAGATCAACAATGTACTTAATGTAATGTACTTAATGTAATGTACTTAGTTACTCTCCTTGTGTAATGAAGTGGAGTCAGATGAAGCGAGCAGACTCTCCCTGGTGATTAGTCCACCTGAGGGGGATGCGGCTGTTTCTGGGGTTTTAGCTCTGATCCTGATCCTGATCCTGATCGGAGCGTGCAGACTCTAATTTCCTGCACCATCTGTAGCACGAGCTCCTCTGCGGGGGGGGGGGTCCACCCCCTCTGCTGCTGGGGTGGGTAATCCAAACCGTCCTGCAGGGCCGCAGAGAGGTGGCGGTGGTTGAGTTTAACCCTTCGCTAATCACCATCAACAGTTCAACTGATGGGGAAACGGGTGACGCAGGACCGAGGGTCCCTGAGCGGACGCGACGTCCCCTGAAACGTCCCCTGAAACGTCCCCTGAAACGTCCCCTGAAACGTCCTGCAGCGCTGCAGCTTCAGAGACACAAACCTGTATCGAGACGTTAAACAAGCCAGGGTTTGAGTCCATGATGCAACGGGACGCCTCGCTCCTCCTGTGGGGCCACGGCGCAGTCATCGTCCTGCAGAGCCGTGGGGGGGGGGTGAAAGATATAAAGAGCAGAAACTGGGCTCAGGTCACGATGGAAACCACACGTCATTCATCTCTCAGTGAGTCATGAGCTGATCGGGTTCGCTGGGAGGCGTTTGAGTCCAGTCCAGTGGTTCCTGGGTCCTGACCTTCTGTCTGTTCACGATGCAGAAACACTGCGTGTTACCTGTTGTGATGACGCCCCCAGCAGGTAACACAGGTGTCTGGTGTGACAGCGAATGGCTCCCACAGCCACAAGGGGGAGACAAAGGGAAAGTCCTGCACCGCAGCTTTACATTCAGACCTTACAGGGAGGACGTGTGCAGTTGCACAACAACAGGATGCACTTCAGTCGGTCTGCAGGCTGCAACTGTGTGTTATAGTCCACCTGTTTCTCATCGTTTCAGCATGAAACACAGAGTGAACGTTGTGTCCGGTCGAAACTGAAGGCAGAAGAGTTCGCACCTGGGAATCAGAGCAAACCTTCAGGCTCGTCTCACCTGGAGGTCTGGACTCTCCTGCGCACCTGAGCGAAGCACGGTGTGACGTCGATGTAAACACCACAACACAAACATTAGTGAGGTTGTCGATGCTCAGAGAGGCTGATTTTGGCTGTTTGGAACAGTGTTTAATGGAAATCTGCTGCATGTTTCAGTCGGGTTGATCTGATCAATTAAAAACAGTCACATGAGTCGCTGATAATGAGGGTCAGGGGACAAATCACCATGGAAACAGATGTTACGTGATCTGTCTCTGGATTTAAATACAGGCCGTTCTCCTTTCACTCCCGTCGGAGCTCGAGCTCATTGAGAAGCTGAAAGCACGAATCGGTTGAAAAGGAGCCGCGTTTCTGTCTCCAGGCGACCCGCCGGATCACCACAGCCGATGAATCTCATCTCAGGAATTGAATCAACACGAGTCACAGAGGATGTTCGGAGCAGGAGGATCGTTTATTGCTTCACCTTTGATTTCATCCTGCGCTGATTACAGGAAGTGATGACACACACAGACCCCGCCGGCAGCTGAAGGGCGACAGCATCGGCCTGAAGAGAAGGTTTAGATGTTGAATAGATGGGAGAGAAAAACGAGCACCTGCTGCAGCTTCGAGACACGACTCGCTGTGATTACAGCCAATCAAAAACATTCAGTGATGTCGCTTTTAATCTTTAAAAACATCTTAAAATGAGTTTTAAAGGAAAAACACACGATCGGCTTCCTGTTTATAACCATCACAGATGCCCCGAAACAAACAGAGCCGCTGATTCAAACCCAGAGAAACACTGAATAAAGCAGTTCCACCTTAAAAACCACTGTTTCTCCCACGCTGTCGGCCGCACACGGGACGTCCTGGAGGGGCGGGCCGAGCTACTGCATAACGTTTGCTCAGCTTGTTTTTCTCTGATAACTTCAGATCCAGACGATCGGCGACTGAAATCCTTCATCTGCTTCAGATGCAGAGTTAAAAACAAGCAGCGGCTGAAAAGGAAGGCACAAAAATGTGTCTTTAGCTGATCAGAGTCAGTTTATCAAGCTGCTGACACACAGAAATGTGTCTTACAGCTGATCAGAGTCAGTTTATCAAGCTGCTGACACACAGAAATGTTGTCTTACAGCTGATCCAGAGTCAGTTTATCAAGCTGCTGACACACAGAAATGTGTCTTACAGCTGATCCAGAGTCAGTTTATCAAGCTGCTGACACACAGAAATGTGTCTTACAGCTGTGCCTCTTCCTTCTATGATGCTCATAGATGATTCTTCTGTTTCTCTTCAGACACATCAACCCTGTGCGGGCTGTTTCCCATCATGCTCTGCTCTCCCTCTGGCCATCGCCCTCTGCTTCTGTATTGATCATCATTCGGGCTCCTGACTCGATCTGGCGCAATAAAGCCCCGTTAATGAAGTGGACTGATGTGAGACCTGTGGAGTTAACCCTTCAGTTCAAACGCGGCACCACCCAAGTCTCCTGCCCAGCCCCCACCTGCTCCACCTAAATCCTCCTCCTGGTGATCAGTACAGCGGAGCCATGTGGATCGGCAAAGAAGCAGCTCGTATTGATCCGACCCCCCTGCAGCGCGCTCAGGAGTCAATTCACTGTTGACCTACGAGAAACAAGTCGCCCACGCTCTGATCACGGATCAGACACAGATGTTGCCTGGTTATAACACAGCTGCGACTCGTCTCCAGTCAGGGATAAATAAAGTTTTGTCATTTGAACCCAAAACTCTTCCACACTGAGATGAAAGATGCACGTTTGTTTCGGTGCGTGTTATAATCTCCGGCCTTGTGCTCAGCATCCCGTCACTTCCTGTATGTACACCGTGTGCACACGTGCAGCGTCCGTGCTCAGCTGCTCTGGGATCTGATGGTGCAGGATGGACGCTCCTGTATCTGCTGTCAGGCAAGAACCTTCTGCAGGACGAAGACGTCAACCGATCAATCACGCGACTTTGGGGCTTTAAGCGCCTTACTTCCTGCTTTCAAGACGCTTTGCATAAAACAATAAGAACATAACTGTAAAACTGGACCAACAGAGGTTATTGATCCTGATTAACTGATCAGCTGATCAGTGTGGTCTCATCTGAACAGCAAAATACAAGACGGACTCGGGACCCGGGACACGGTCACAACGCTCCAGTTTTCAGCCTCTTCTGCATTCGGTCCTGTACTCTTTACTTTCGTAAATTCAGTTTTAATTCAAACCCAGTGATTTCAGGACTTGATCATCAGAACATGAGCTCCAACAGAATAAATGATAAAACAGGAGGATAAAAAAGGACTTTCAAGGTTGAATATGTTGTTTTCCTCTTTACAGTGCAGAAAAAGAAACACCTTGTTGTTTATTTGTGATCTAAAACTGCATTTTATTACAGCTTATTGAGTCGAAACAAACAAATCCCTCTCATTTACTCCGTCTGTGTGTGAAACCAGGTGAGCAAATCATCTCTCCTCCTCATTTTCAGACATAATTATGGTGAAAACAGTCGAATTTCTGTGCAGAAAACAGAAACAGCTGAACCGTGGGTTTGAAGTGATCATCATCTCGTCTTTGATCGCAGCGTGTGAGGTTTATCCTTCACATTTATCAGTGGATCAAAACAAAAAATGATCACTTTCGCTCAGAAGTACCTGCAGGTGAGGACAGAGTGTCTCTCTAACGTGAGGACAGGAGTTTCACCACACACTGGCTGCTGCAGGGAAAGTTGATGAAACCCTCAGACGAGCTGTGAAACGCTGCAGGAAGTGGGTCGATCATCAAACGAGAGCGAAACTCTTTCAGGCTGAAGGTGAATGGACTGAGCAACCAGTCTGGCCCGAGCTTCTGGCCCCGCCGCTGATTTGCATAAACTCATAAACAAATGTCCATGAAGTGGGTTTCCAGCTACGCTGCCCATGACAGCCATGACACTACAGGAACACTGTCCAAGCTGCTCTGATGATGTCATTACTGAAACTATGACAGACTGGGTGGACTACTGCCTGTTTGCACCTTTAGATGAATATTTCCATTTTACATGGTCAAAGATTATTTATAAAACATCATACTTATCATTGTTTTTTGTTTTTTCTCATTCTGGTCCTTTGAATCATGTGACGGCCACTAGGTTTCATCTGGTGACCCTTTGTAGGGGCCTGAGACCTCAGTTTGGGGACCATCAGCTGTGTATGCTGTATGAGTCAGAGGCAGGTAGGAGCAGCAGAGCGCCTCACCTCAGGGTTTTGCTGTACAGTGTCGCCCCCCTGTGGAAACTCAGAGCACTGCACCTCAAACTGGGCGCAGGTCCACTCGGCTCTGCCGACGTAATGCGGACGTTACCAGTAAAGTGTTGACGTGTAAAGTAACTAGTAACTAAAGCCGTCAGGTGAATGTAATAGGTGCATTAAGGAAGTGGCAGGAAAGTGACCTCCGTGGTCATAGGGCAGACTCATCAGCGTGGACCCACACTCTCCTCTGTAATCAGTCCTAATTAAAAGCCTGCAGGCCACACACACACACACACACACACACACACGAAACTTTTAGCTGACTGATGGAAACCCTGTTGAGCCAGAGCTGAAAAGACCTGAGTCACTGATCTGTAGGATTCAAACAGGAAACAGGAAGTATGCTGTAATCAGTAGGAATGTGTTCATATTATATATATTATATTATATTATATTATATTATATTATATTATATTATATTATATTATATTATATATAATGAATTTGCTGATTATTGTTGTAGAAACATTGAAATATATTCACAGCAGTGATTTAGTGAAAACATTAAAACTGTAATTGTTTTGAACATAACGTCAGTGTGTGTGTGATAAATGTTGTTATTGATAAAATGTCAGGTGCATTTAGCAGCAACTTAAATATTATATTATTATTTACTGAACTTAAACAGGCATATTGTTATTATCATCATTATTTTAATGCACAGCACAGTGTTATGTTTTGCAAAAGTATGTGACCCCCTTCAGTTAATAGCATGATTCTCTGGACTATGTGGATCGGAACATTCCCACCACCATGCTTCACTGCCCAAACAGTTCAGTTTTGGACTCATCTGTCCACAGCATGGACTTCCAAAAGGCTTCAGGTGTCTCCAGGTGCTCTGTGGCAAACTTGAGACGGGCAGCTTTGTTCTTTTTTGTGAGCAGAGGCTTCTTCCTAGAAACCCTTCTGTGTCAGCCATGTTGTTTTCTTCTTTTTGTGGAAGCATGCACATGTGTCCCAGATGCAGCAAGAGAGGTCTGCAACTCCCTAGATGTTATGTTTGGGTTGGCTTTTACCTGAATTATCATTTTTCTTGTGGCTCTTGCTGATATTTTAGGAGGTGGTCCACTTCTAGGCAGGGTTGCAGTCTTTCTCAGTGCTCTCCATGTGTAGATGATCTGCCTCACGGTGGAACGATGAAGCTCAAATGTTTTTGTGATGACTTTACAGCTTTCCCTAGACAAACTTGCTGTCACTACCCTCTTCCTGAGGTCCTCTGAGATCTCTCTTCCTCTCGGCATGATTGACCTGTCTGGGTTCACCTGGGTCAGACTGAAGTGACCTGGTTTTATCTCTGTTTCAGTCAGTGATGCACAGTTTCTGCCCTGAGCATCTCTCATTTCAGTGGTTGATTCAGCCACCAATCTGTCCCACCTGATTCTACTTAACTGCTTGTTTTAAGCAATGCAGCTCAGGGTTCACTAACTTGTGCACCTACATGAGTTGACCAAAAACTCTTTTTAATTTAAAAAATATTGAATAAAAATATTGGATTGATAAACCTGCACCTGTTATTTCATATAAAAAATAATGGTTCTGTTTAAAAAAGGAAATTAGGCTGAAACAACAGAAAACTCCAAAATGCTCAAGAGGTTCACAAACTCATCTGTTGCAGCGGAGCAGGAAGTACTCAGGAGTTGCTTTCCAAAGGAAATCTATATTAATATAGATTAATATGTATGATTAAAGGTCGAGTCTCAAATAAAAAGTAAAATGTGTCAAAGCATCAAAATGCGAGTGTTCATGAAGCTGCTCGTGTGCTGTGATTGGACGCTGCACGTCATGTGGAGGTGTGGATGGACGGATCATCTCGCAGCTCTGAAGTTGTGACTTTAACACAGCTGCTGGACTGGTTGTGCAACGACGCCTCGCTGTGTGAAGACAACCTCACACTGTCCAAACACAGAGACACACCCGCCCCGCAGCAGCACAAAGGGCTGAACCAATATTGTTCCTGTGGGCTGGGCCGGAGAACATCTGACGGGTGGAGAACTTTCCAGAGACACTCCGACCTGCACGTCCTGCCTGCAGAAAGAAACCAAACCAGCAAATCTCTGCTAACAACCTGACACAGAATCTATTAAAATACAGCAGGGAGCGGTGGCAGCCAATGGCTTCATCCGCCGCTGAAAATAGTCCCTGACACAGTCACCGTTTCCTCCTGTTTGTCTGATAAAATCTCTGATGCAGGTTCAGACTGAAACCTCATGCCTGCGCCACGCGTTTGATGCAAAGCGGTGACTCAGGTGTGAGTGTGAACACGACATCTGCTGATAAAACCCTGCAGGAACGCCGACTGACGCCCGCAGTCAGCTGATTTCTCGGCTGTTTGGCCTCGGCCCTGTTTTGGCCTTGAGGCCTTGTTAGTGTGAGGTTGGACATTAACACAAAGCCTGGTAAATATTATCCCGCCGCTGGCAAACAACACACAAAACACAAGAGCCACCCTTTAAAACAACAACCAAGAGCTAAACAAAAACAACTCACCACACTTTGACGCTGGAACAAACAGCACATCATGTGTTTCTGACATTTAACATGGATCATGGATCATGGACAGGCAGGTACCTCCTGCTGAAGGTGGCTGGAGCTCAGCTCCCTGAACACAAACAGTCCATGTTGGCAGAACAACTTAACCACTGTTTGTGTTTGGCTGCACACCGGGAGGCAGCGATCGTTCGGCTCCCGGCGCCTGAAACCTGCAGCAGACGCAGATCTTTGACCGTGACCTCAGCGCTGCAGCATGTGCTGCATGCAGGAGCACGGGAGTCTGAGCTGAATTCAGAAAACCTGCAGGTTTGTGAACAGAGCAGAGATCAGTTTGACAGCTTTACTCCTGCACTAGAGTAAAAACACTCGCACTACACTAAGATTTATGGAGGAGCAGCTGTTAATGTTGGAATGGGATTTCCTGTTTGGAGCTGGGTGCTTGGGTTTGCTGTTGGTTGTTGGTTACTGCATTTGTTGTTGGTTGTTGTTGTTGTTGGTTGTTGTTGTTGTTGGTTGTTGGCATTTGTTGTTGGTTGTTGTTGTTGTTGGTTGTTGCTGTTGTTGGTTGTTGTTGGTTGCTGCTGTTGTTGGTTGCTGCTGTTGTTGGTTGTTGTTGGTTGTTGTTGTTGTTGGTTGTTGCTGTTGTTGGTTGTTGTTGGTTGTTGTTGTTGGTTGTTGCTGTTGTTGGTTGTTGTTGGTTGCTGCTGTTGTTGGTTGTTGTTGGTTGTTGCTGTTGTTGGTTGTTGTTGGTTGCTGCTGTTGTTGGTTGTTGTTGTTGGTTGTTGCTGTTGTTGGTTGTTGTTGTTGTTGTTGGTTGTTGCTGTTGTTGGTTGTTGTTGGTTGTTGTTGTTGTTGTTGGTTGTTGCTGTTGTTGGTTGTGTTGGTTGTTGCTGTTGTTGGTTGTTGTTGGTTGCTGCTGTTGGCTGACCTCAGATTTGGGCTCAGATACAGGACCTGGGTGTTAGATCCTTTTAGCTGTGTGGGTCCCCGCTGGATGATTCATGATTTGCTAATTAGAGGTATTAATGAAAGAAACACCATTAATACGTTTGTTAATTGTGATCTGAGGGGACAGATCGTTCATCTGAGGGTCTCATCTGTCCACAACCCTCTGCGCAGGAAAGCTGAGAGTCTGCAGATCTTTCTGTTGTAATCCTCGTCCCCTCTTCTTTCCCACGGACCTGGACACTGGCGGTGCTGTCACATGCTACCAAAGCTCAGTCACATGATCTGCACGGCTGTCCTCCTTCACCACATCTGCTTCACGTCCCCACGCGATGCCTTAAAGTGCTGCTCGGAGAATTCCTGCCGTCACATCCTCTGGTTGTTGTTCTGCATTAGCGTGTAGCCTCTGCAGGAAACATAGCCGCTAAGCTAGTTAATGTGCTAACGTTGCTAGTTGCCAGTAGTGACATTGGCATGCTAAGCAGCTGAATACTGAATCCTGTTCATTTTATAATTTAACAGTCAGAATATTTGACCATTAAAACCACAGATTGAAATAACTCATCATGTCCTGTTTATGTGTAACTGTGGAGCTCGTTAATGCCCAAAACGAGGGTGTTGCCGGGTGGTTGTTAGGGTATTTTGAGTGGTTGCTAAGGTGTTTGGAGTGGTTGCCATATTGTTTCCAGGTGGTTTAGTGCATTAACGCTGTGGGAACATGATAAACAACAGTGATAATCGTGGTTATCGCTGCTGTTTGTTCACTTTTCGATCAGTTCAGTTTTAATTTTTAATTTGACGACGACAGTGAGAAGAACGCTGACTCCGACAGTCGTTTCCTGTTTCTCAGCGTGTTTCTGCTTTTAAGATGAAGCTTTTACACAATATTTATCCTCCATCTGGTGACGTATCTCTGCGTGAAACAGGATCAGCAGGCGGGACTTGACATTTGGAGGAATCTGATTGGACCGTTGCAAAGTGGGGTTGTAACACTGTAACATCCACTGTAAAATGAGTTATTAATGTGGAGGCAGACACAAGCCAGAGCGGCTGCAACCACCACATTTTATAACAAACGCAGCTTTGATAGGGCGCTAAGCGCTGAAGATTGATTGATGGATGTCATGATATTATTGGCTGGTTCGTTGTGATGTCAGCACGCTTCAGATTTTACTTTACAGAGACATAAAATGATCAGATTATGATTTAAGATTACAAATAAAATGAGTTTCATTGTTGAACAGATGCTCAATCTGACTGACAACACATTTTTCATTTCATCTAAACTTTAAAGATGTTTTTAAAATATATTTTCTTATCATGCATGGGATTATATTTCTCTAATTTCATTGTTTGACAAGTATAATAATGAGTCTTTAAGTGACATTATTAGAAACTAGATTAGGTTTTTGCTGAAATGTATCTAATGGGCTTGTCCATATGCAAATGACACCCCACCCCCACCAAAAAGGGCTGTGGTCGGCCCTGGTTTTTCCCTCCTTCTGTACTCTGTGGCGTGTCACGCAGTTTTCCGGCAGACCTTGAATGCGGCACGCAGCACAGTCTATTAGCCTTCATTACCGGAGCGGAGAGGACGGAGCGGCACCGTGAGACGTCCACACATCGACCGGAGCGGATAAAACACAGCACTTACAGCCTTCGTGAGTTGTTTCCACGCGTTTAAAAGCGGGTTTTGCGCTGATTTGCGGTCGAGCGGAGACGCAGCATGTCCGCTCCGCACGGCAGCGGCGGCGGCTGCGTTCAGTTTCCGGGTTTGCCGTCTTTGTGCACACGGCACCGGGCTGGTGCAGAGCGCACAAACCCAACGTGTTACTGTTTACCTCCTGTGTGTGTGTGTGAGAGAGAGTGTTTCTGTGGAGACGCAGACACGCGTGGCTGATCGTGGAGGCAGATTTAATGTTTTATGGTTTGATCTGGTTGTAAAGTGACGCTGCAGCGCGAGGCCCTGAGTGCGGGCCGCGGCCACCTGGCTGATGCCATCTGTCAGCATCCTCCGACAAACGCAACCACAGAACCGCGGCTAGCTCTGAGGCTAACGCAGCTAGCTCACCAATAAAAAGGACTAGAGACGAACATGTCATTATCATCATTCCCATTAATCGATATTCACGGTTATTAATATTGATCAGCTGTTTGTTTGGTTAAAAGAAGCAGTCAGCACGCGCAAACCTGCCGTCATTTACACGCGCCAGACTCCGTTCAGAAAACTTGTAAATTTAGTATATTTCCGGTAAACGGACTAATCTCGTCTCAACTTTTCCGAGACTAGTTCATTAAAAGCTGCTTTTAAATTCGGCTCAACATCCAACCAACCAGGAGACACCTTTTGTGTCTTTTTCCATCCACCAGACCGCCTCCGTCTGTCCTGAAACACGCCGGTGCGGTTTAATTTAGAGAGATTAGACACTGGAGTTTGGCATCATCGACTTGTGGTTTAACTGGATTATTTTTGTTACATCCGGAATTAACCACAGTCCGTCACAAAAGCCTTCTGTCATATAGTCCACCCGCCACATGGTCGGTCATCAGGTTTTCCTTTGTGGACTTGATGGAGTCAACTGCTCGAAATAAAGACATTTATCAAAATGAAGCTGCGTGTACCTTCACTTCACCATCACTCTGCTACTTCACACATTTAATCCTGTACAATCACAGGTGCTGTAAAAAGTCTCATTTGCATTTAAAACGTTCCTAATGAATTAAAACTTTTTGTGAATATATTTATTAGATTAAAACCTGATTTTTACAGTGCTGCAGTTATTTCCTGTGTCAGATTTTATGAATTTAACAGCTTCTTTTACTTTGCAGATAAAAGTTTTATTAAACACATAAACGTTAACACATAAACGTTAACACATAAACGTTAACACATGCTGTTTACAACCGTCCTCAATAAGCCAGTCGTGTAATTCTGTGTTAATGCTGCGGCATCGAAGGAGAAGCAGCTTTACAGTCGTCGTAGGTTGAATCTCGTCTGTGTCTGGATCTATTTTAGACGTTTTTACCAGATTTATAATAAAATCTTGCGGACTGTTGAACGATACGGTGATGTTGCTCTGAGGGTTTCTGCAGGTCTGCAGCTCGTCTCTTTGTGTCTTTACCTTTTTTGTGGCTGTTTCGTTTCAGTTTCCTCCGCAGAGACGATGGATGAGGAGAGGAGTCAAGTCGTCCTCGCCGTCACGTTTCTCCTCGCCGCCTGTTTGTGCTGTGGCTGCGGTGGATCGGTCGGTTTAGACTGCAGCCCCGTCACCGCAGAGACCAACGGCCCGGTGCGTTTACTGTCCTCGGTGGTGGACTCGCAGAGAGCCGAGCAGAGCCAGAGGCGACACCTGGAGGCTCTGTTCAACAGGTGAGCTCCTGTCAGTCACACATGTCGAACAGGTAAATGATGATCATGTGACTCTTTAACAGCTGCAGCAGCTTGATTGGTCAGATGCTCGTTCAAAGTGAGAGTGTCAGAGCTGGAATAGAGCCAGAATAGAAAACGTTGCATGAACTCGCCGTTTGTTGTGGCGCCGGTGGAACAGGTACGGGGAGAACGGCAGCATCTCTCTGGCCGGGCTGAGGCGCCTCCTGCAGAGCGTCGGGCTGGATCGCATCAGGACCGTGATGGTGCAACATCACGAGCAGCCAGGCCACCACAACCACCACCACCACCATCGCCACCCCCACCAACACGAAGGCCACCAGCGGCACCACCATCATCATCACCATGACAACAAGTCACATCAGCAGAAAGACGACCGAGCTGAAGCGACGCGGCTCACAAAGCCTGAGGAAGTCTCCGCTGACCAGGGCGGGCGTCACAGCGCGCACGCACTGAGGACGACAGCAGCAGCAGCGGCGGCAGAGGCGGCTCGGGAGGTCAGAACCACGGTGGCACATGGCGCCAAGCTGGCGATTCAAAATGGCAGCCAAGAAACCACAAGTGTGTCGGCTGCAAGACTGGTCAGTGAAAGCCCGACACGGGCAACTGCAGTCAGCCGGGGGGACGACCGCGAGCACGATCAAGACCGCTCAGACCAGGATCTTCCTCAGAACCGAAGCGGGGACGGCGTTGAGGTACGACATCAACTCATTTACACCAAAACAACAACAACATTTGTTGTGATGCCTTTAATTTAAAACAGCAGAAACTGTAGGTGTTCGTCACAGTTTCAGGCAGCCAATCATAGATGAGGGCGGGGCTTGTGGTCAGACGTCAGGTGGTTTACTCTCTCTGCAGCCGTGTTGTCTCTGTCGGAGCGGCAGTGAAGGCAGCGTTCACGATGTGTGTTTGTGTGCAGTGTCTGAGCGCCTCCAGCGTCCTCTCCACACACGGGATGTCTCCGGACGCGGGCGTGACCATCGCTGACTTCAGCCTCCTGTGCCCCGCCCTCCTCGACCAGATCGATGGCGGAGCGTGCATCGTGCACGGAGACGCCGCAGGACACGGCGACAGAGGTTTTGTCCTTTTTGTTTATCATAGCAATAATCTGTTGTTACCATGGTTACAGCTCGCAAATTGTCTAGTTTGACTGTAACATGACGGCAGACTGTCAACAGGAAGTGTTGACTGATGGTTTTGTTTTTTGATGGTTATTTGTTTGTTTTCTTGTTGATGTGATGAAACGAGCTTGTTTTCTTTCTCATTTCTAGAACATAAACATGCTCACCGTCGCCACGGTGACCACAACAGCTCGCACCACGACCATGGCGAGCATTCTGCGGGAGAGAGCGTCAAAAGCATCACAACAGGTGAGGCGATGTGGCGTGGGCGTGTCACATGATGTTTGTTGTTTACAGTGTGGGCTCGGGGCAGGGGGTGACACGTGCGTGTGTGTGTGTGTGCGTGCGTGTGGCAGCGTGGGTCGGCGGCTTCGTCTCCATCACCGTCATCAGCCTGCTGTCGCTGCTCGGCGTCGTCCTCATCCCGCTCATGAACAGAGTCTTCTTCAAGTTCCTGCTCAGCTTCCTGGTGGCGCTCGCCGTCGGCACGCTGAGCGGCGATGCCTTCCTGCACCTCATCCCCCACGTGAGTCGCCGTTTCAGCCGCCGCGTCCTCAGACACGGTTCTGGCGGCGAAACCTCAGACACAGACAGACGCTAACGAGGTCTCGACGCCATGTTTGGCTCGGTACGCTCAGATCCTAGTGTCTCGCTGTGTCGGCGGCTGAACCAGAAACAGAACAACGACGCTCCGACTGAACTTCAGAAAACATGAAAATCGCTGCATTTAAACTTAAACTTCTCCTGTGGGTGCTTCAGTCTCAGGGCGGCCACCATCACCACCACCACCAGGAAGCTGCGCTGAACCTCTCGGAGCGAGGTCACGTCCACGAGGAGCAGGAGGAGAGCCTGGACGCGGTGTGGAAGGGGCTGACGGCTCTGGGCGGAGTCTACTTCATGTTCCTGATCGAGCACTTCCTGACGCTGGGGAAGATGTACAAGGACAAGAAGCAAAAGGTGGAAGTTCGATCGTTTGTTCATCAGCACACAGGTTTCATTCAGAAGGAGCAGGAGACGGTGATCGCCGTGGAAACGGGAGGTGTAACGCTGTCATGCTCCTGCTGTTGTTTGACACAGATCCAGAAGAAGTGGGATCAGAACGACAAGGCGGCTCCAGACGGGCGGCCGGAGGAGCCCGACCTGAACACGGCTGAAGGTGAGAAAAACAAACGCACCCAAAAACACGGAACTGGGCATCGGTGCCGCTCATGCTCCTGGAAACTGCTGCGTGCTGCGTTTGGGAACAGCTGTAACTGTGGGTGATTTCAGCGTTCTTGTCTTTCTTTCAGTTCTGGAGACGAACGGCGGCGGCGTGTTCGGCGACCATGCGGGCAGCCTGCACGGCGTGGCGGAGGAGGAGCAGGTGATGCTGGCGCCGCAGGTGTCCATCGTCTCGCCGCAGGGTTTCGGTGGGGCGTCGGGCACCACAGCCTACACCGACGAGGACTGCGAGAACAAATGCCACTCCCACTTCCACGACACGGTGGGCCAGGCCGACAGCATGCACCACCACCACCACGACTACCACCACATCCTGCACCACCACCACTCCCAGAACCACCACCCCCACAGCCACTCCCACTCCTACTCAGAGCAGCACTTCCAGCAGGCCGGCGTGGCCACGCTCGCCTGGATGGTCATCATGGGAGACGGGCTGCACAACTTCAGCGACGGCCTGGCCATCGGTGAGCGCCACTTCAGCTTCTGCTCAGAGGGGCGTTACCATCAGAGGCTCATCTCTGCAGCAGATGTCTGAGCTAAGGTTTAGCATGCTAAGCTAGCAGCTGGGTGTTGCAGCAGCGTTGGTGACGGTGTGTTCTGTTGTGCAGGAGCCGCCTTCACTGAGAGCCTGTCCAGCGGTCTCAGCACGTCTGTGGCTGTGTTCTGTCACGAGCTGCCTCACGAGCTGGGTAAGGCTGAGCGGCTGCGTGCGGCTGCCCTGGATTTACTTGGTTTTGTGAAAAGGCTCGTTGAGATCTACTGTGTTGACGTTCCGTGTTTCCCAGGTGACTTTGCGGTGCTCCTGAAGGCCGGCATGACGGTGCGTCAGGCCATCCTCTATAACGTGCTGTCGGCGCTGATGGCCTACCTGGGAATGCTGACCGGCATCCTGATCGGACACTACGCGGAGAACATCTCCATGTGGATATTCGCCCTCACGGCCGGACTCTTCATGTATGTGGCGCTGGTGGACATGGTGAGTGAAGCCGTCTGCAGAGAGCGCAGCCGGCTGCGCAACAGAGCAGCTGCTGCGGCTGCAGACACTCGGCAGCATTTGACTGTGGTGGTTTTACTGGACAAAACACATTCATGGCAACAAGAAACAACCCTCACACCCGCATCATCATCATCATCATCATCGTCATCATCATCATCATCATCATCATCATCGTCATCATCATCATCATCATCATCATCATCATTATTATTATTTTGCCTCTGAAACATCAAAACATCCTTTAACTGTCACAGTAAACCTTCTGAAACCATCCCTGAGCAGTGATTTCCTCTCAGCTGGCCTCAGACAGGAAGCTCGTGCGCGCCGTCAGGAGCCATTAAGTTGCGACGATGCGTTCGAGTGCAGCGACTTCTTGTTATTCACGGTGTCAGGCGAAGTGAAAGTCGTCGAGTCAGCAGCATCTGTTCTGTCCACTCGACAGGCCTCAGACTCTCAGCTCAGCCTGTCGGAGAGCAGCAGCCTTCAGGACCAGATGGCCTCTTCACACACACACACACACACACACACACACACTCTTACTTTAGACTTTACATAGACCTCCCTGCAGACTCGCCCTCGCTGTAACTAAACCCAGTGTTTGACCTTAACCATCAGCTCTTCTGACACAGAGAATTATAATGACTGTTTATACAAAACATATTCAACAACAAGATTAAAACCTCTGTCGTTTGTCTGCAAGTGCCAACACAGATGCATCTTTCTCATTGGACGACTGTTGGCCTGCAGGGGTCGGCTCACCTCGCTCCACACAGCACATTATATGATATATGTATAAACCATTCAATCATGTCATCGCTCATGAACACACCTGTTCTGCAAACACGGAGCACACTTTGGTCTTAATCAGAGCAAACGAACGAGGTGTTTTCCAGCGTCTGGTGATCGGAGCAGCCGCAGTCAAAGCTGCAGGACACGGATTCAGTCTGAACGAAACACTGAAAAACACCAAGACCCAAGAATCTGCTGCTGTTTAGGTCCTGAAAGTAGTAAAAGAAACACACACACACACACACACACACACAAGCACACCAGAGTTGAGCTGTCACAAACTGCTGCGGACGCTGCCCTCTTGTGGCTGTTTCTCTGCACTGCCTCTGTAAAACACAGTTTAACAGTCTCTCTCACACACATCCATTTAAAATGCCAATGCTGCTGAAACAAACTGGCTTTCAGTTTGATGCGGCTCGGCTAACAGTTTCCCCCTGCTGCCAGTCTCTGTGCTAAGCTAAGCTAAGCTAAGCACCGCTCTGACACCACAGGTTATTTTACGTACAGAGCTGCAGAGTGAGTCCGTCCTGTGTGTTGTGTTTGTCTGCAGGTGCCGGAGATGTTGCACAACGACGCCGGGGACCACGGCTTCAGCCACTGCGGCTTCTTCCTGCTGCAGAACGCCGGCATCCTGCTGGGCTTCTGCATCATGCTGCTGATCGCCGTTTTCGAGCACAAAATCCAGCTGGACCTGGGGTACTGAAGGACGAGGCGTCCGGTCCTGAGCTTCGTGTGCATTCCAGTTTTATTTGTCTTTTATTTGTTCTAGAGTTTGTATTTTTCCAAGAGGAAGCATCAGAAACCGAATCCAGGAAGTCGCCGTGTTGACCTTCGCCATTCTGTTTGGTTTTTACGTTTCTTTGCTACTTTTTTATATTTATTTGATTTGTTTTAAGTGTTTCTGCTGCTGCGTCAAACCAGGTCAGTGTTCCAGTGGATACACGAAGTGCCATAACACCCCCGCTGTTAACGCCGCACAGGGACGCGGTGTACACGTTGAGAGGACTTACATTACTCGTTGTCCCACAGAAACTCAAAGATGCTCAGAGACGGTGACGCCGTGAAGCCTTGAGCTCGGAGCGTGGCTGTGGTGCAGGGTTTGGGGCTGACTGCACCGAAAAACTAATTTAATGTTTGTTTGTTTTGAAAAATGACAGAGGCAAAAGTTTCTCATCCTGACATCGTCTGGGAATGACGAGCGGTCCAGGACGCGTCACACGGTACTGTCAGGTTCATACAGGGCGCGCACGCACACACAATAACGATCGATCGCTCTGTCTGTTACACGACCCCGAGTTCAGCCTGATGGAGGGAGGAAGACTTCCTGTTTGTGCTGTTTGTGTTCCTGTAGGGCGCCGGGTTCGGTGGCGACGCGGCTGCAGACTTGAAGCGGATGTTTCTTCCTGTTACGTCTCGTCTCTGCTGCTCGTTTTGATCTCTGAGCATCTCTGAGCTGCACGAGAAGCTGCAGGACGAAGATCTTATTTATGGTGTTGACGTGTGTTTTGTTGTTTGTTTGTGTAGAAAAATAAATTGGTTTTGAAACAGAAGGAGGAGGTCTGTCCCGTGGAGCCGTCGCCTCACAGCCGGAGCTCTGGGCGGGAGAGAGCACGTGCAGCTGATTTCTGAACCGCGCTCTTGTTTTGACGTGTTTGTGCGGGTTCTGCCGAGCAGCCTGCAGCTCAGCGCCGCGTGATGCTGCACAGTTCGGCGCCGGCGGTCGCAGTGGCGCACTTTAACACGACTGAGCTGTGCCGTGCTGGTGTCTCACAGACGAGCCAACACGTAACGCCAGCTGTCGTCGGCGCTCGGTGGCGGCAGTTTTATCGTTCTGTCACGTCGGCTGCGTGAACTCACCTGCAGCGTCTCCTCGGCCTCCTCTGTCCAGGTGTGATTTCCTTCTCCAGCTCTTTGTTTTGGTCAAAGCAGCTGCTTCCCTCATTTGTCACGTCCACAGTCGAGCGCCTCGCTGTAAATGTTTACTCAGACTGAACTACTTCTCATTCTGAGGAGGCGGCGTGAGCTTTCTCAGCGTCAGGCTGCAAACGCCCGTCACTCGCTCAGATTCAGAGGTTTTCTGTTGCTGCTCCAACGTTTCGGTCACAGACCTTCTGACGTGTCATTAAAAAAAAAAGTTTGACAACAAACGCGACACGAGCCCCGCTGTGTATATGACATGTACAGTATCACACTGAGTGTATATCCATGTACAGTGGGATTCAGCTGTCCCTCAGGCTGCCGTTCGCTTGTGAAGAAGTCTCAGCTGTGGGTCTGAGCACCTCCTCCTCCTCCCTCCTCCTCCCTCAGTAACAGCTGAATAATTCACTGTAAACACAACTGTATAATCTAAACAATGTAAGGATATGAACTTAAAGCACTTGTGCCGCAGCCTCACAGTGGTTTGGTCCACAGGCTGCCATCACTGAACCCCTTTAACTTAAAAACAAAGCATGTTTCCTTCACCTGTACCGCCCCGGAGAGTAAAACACACTGAGTCTTGTGTGTGGACGCGGCCGCCATATTGGTACAGGGCAGCGGCTCGTGATGCATGTGGATCTATGGCAGCAGGACGTGATTAAAATCTACATTTAACTTTGATCCTCGGCCTGTTTGGTTCGTTACAGATGTACGTGTGTTTTTAGGACAAATCAAAAAAAAGTGTTTTCACATTGAAATACTTCATCATTTACTGTAATATTTAAGGTCAATTTACCCAAAATAATCAGGTCTGTGTGTACGACAGCTGCCGTGAACTCGTTTTGTTGTAAATAATGTTTTGATTTGACAGCGTTCGGTACGACTCTGAGCAAACACCGGCGTCAGAACGACCACAGAGGTCGTCTGCGAGCAGCTTATTACGACTGTCTTTACCCTGACGGACAGGAGGCAGGATGGTCTGATGGCTCAAACCAACACTTTCACGCATAGCGACCACGTCACCCCGTGTTTGTCCAGTTAACATTCAAACAAGTCGTCCATGATGAAAGGTTACACCTGACTCACTGTTTTAAACCACGACTCCTGTACCTGTAGCCTGCCACCTGATGTTTTGCTGCTGTGTTTCTGTTCTTGTGTTGTCGTGACGTTTCGGGCAGCTGTGATGCTCTTTGACATTCCTGAACACAAATAAACTTGGTCACCTTCCCACAAACCTGCTGCCTGAGCCTCTTTACTCCTGGACCCGACTGTGAGCGCTGAAACAGTGTCACTTCGCTTTGTCAGCCGTTCCTGCAGTTAATACAAGAGCTGGTTTTTATGGTTTTTATAGGCGAGCATGAAGATAATTTGACTTCTCATGGAGCCCGTGTCTTGTATTACTAGTTTTTAATATCAGTCGTGTTACACAACATTACAGGGGAAAGTCCAGAGCAAGCAGCTGCAGGCAGTAAAGATTATTCAGACTGATTATGATCGAACCAGTCAGTGTGCAGATAACTGAGGTGTAAAAGATAGATTTAGATGTTTCTCAACTGATTTGTAAAGTTGAACTTTAGTGCCTGCAATATTACCTGCACTGAACCATGTGAGCCAGAGACAGAAAAAGAACAATATCACATCCAATAAAACCAATTTACTGCTTTCCAATAATTATGCAACTGTGTTTTAAGAGTAAAAAGAGTTTGGGTTACAGTTTTTCATATGTTTTCTCAAGCATTTGAATTGTAAAATAAAAGACAAACACAAAATGTAGCAGTAGTTGGAACAGGCTGAATGTCACTGACAGCAGCTTTAACCTACAACACCAGACCCTCACTATAAAATATGTCATCAGAAGATAAATACGGTAACCATGAAACCGTGAAACAGAAGATCTCTAACCAAAGACTTTAGTGTGGAATTGAAATAATTTTAAACATTAAACATATGAAACATTCAGGTGACACAGATGTGACATGTCATCGCGAACAGCGCAGTCTTAGGTCTCGGTTAAACTTTGGCACATTGTTTACATCCAGAGAATGAATTCATCTATTGTGCCACCAAGTAGCACAAGTCTAACAAATGATGACAGAATAATGAAGAATATGCCGTTATAAAGACGGCACGCTATGCTAACCTGTGGTCTTAGCACCAACATGTTACATCATGCTAACTTTAGCATGAACACTTTCACAATGGCTGCAGGCCATTTCACGATTTTCCAAATCCAAGGAAATTTGTCATTTTGACTTTCTTTTCGCTCCTCTCCTGTCTTTCCGCAGACAGTTCCTCCTCTGTCTTTGTCAGTTTATCTCGTTTGGCTACTTTAGAGATGATTTTCGCCCTGTCCTTCATTTCCTCCAAACAGCGAATTCGAGCCGTGTAACCCTGTTTGGCCTCTGACCTTTCTCCTTCAATCAGCATGTCAATGTACTCTGGGGTGGTGAGAGGGTTTGGTCTCAGGGCGATCTCTTGCAGACGATTCAGGCATTGAGCGGACTGATCAATCAGGGACACCATCATGTCTTGAAGGTGAACGATCTCTTCCTCTTGCTTTTCAATCAGTTCCTGAATGGTCATCTTTGCTTTTGTAGCTTTTTCGTATTTGTCTTTTAGATCTTTCAGTGTTTGCTTCTCCTTTACTGTAACATACTCCCACTTGTACGTCATGTTGAAGTGCACCCTCCAATTGCATTTCCCTGGGCAAACCCTGCACGTTCCTGTCCTGTCCATTGATGCACAGCCATGTTTTTCATCATCCTTTGCTATCGCACATGGGTAGTGACATGTTATTGAACATGTCTGGCAGTTGGTAATGTACTCGCCTTTCTTTGTGAGCTGTATCTTGACTGGCTTAATAACATCCACATCGATCTCAAAGTTTTCATTTGAAGACATAACGGTTTCATGCTCTTTAATCTTTTCTTTGGTTTTCTTAAGTTCTTCGAGTTTTGATAATCCAGCCTTAACTTGCGGTTGCAAACCTTCGATGGCGGTTTCAAGCTGTTTTCGTTCTTTGAGAACCTCCTGGGTCATCAGCAAGCTTTTGGTTGTCATTTTAACAAGAGCTGTGAAGAACCTATCCATGCTTTTGACGCCCATGTTCCAAAACATTTCATCAAAGTTGTCATCATCCAATTCCAAATCCTCAACAAAGGCCCTGTGGCTGACGCTTCTGTTGTCTGCAAACAGTGCCGAGTTGTTGAATTTGAAATGAACTGGAAGCCCTATGTCATTTTTTGGACCTGGAACCCCAGAGACATTTATTGCCTCAAGAACCGGTGGCTGTCTGCCATCAGCAAAAGTCACCAGCATCTCAATGTTCTCCGCCACGTCTTTGCCAAAAATGGAGAGCACCGAGTCAAACACATATCGCTGTGTTGCTGTTAGTCGTGCAAGAGAGGCCTGAGTAACAAAACATAGTGCATCAATCTCACCGACTCCATGAGCAGAGGTGAATAGCTTTCGGATTTGCTCTGTGATCTCCCGGTCTCTTCCTATTCCTCTTGTGTCCCCAAACCCTGGTGTGTCCACAATAGTGAGCGTGAAGGGGATTTTGAAACCCTCCTGGTGGTTGAGCTTGTACACAGTGACTTCAGAGGTCTGGCTGTGAGCTTGTGATCTTGACGTATCTTCGTCGATTAGTTTGAATCTGAACTTGTCCTTCCACTCTACACCAGCAATGTAATTGATCATCCCATTGATGAGAGTGGACTTTCCTGATCCAGTCGCTCCAAGAAGCATTATGGTGCGATTTTGCCTCATGCTTTCTTTGCCAAAGTTATACCTCCGGCATCCATCGATGTCCAAATCTTCTTCCTCCAGAGGCAGTTTATAAACTGGGAGGGGTTCAGACTCTATCCTCTTGCTAATATGTTTGAGGTGTTCAGCAAAATGTGCAAACCTGAGTTTCGTTGTGCAGACATTTACAGGGATGCTTCCTTTGCTTCTTCCAGCTGCACCGCAATCACACCTGACCCTGACAACATACTTTGACTCTGGCTGAAGCCCTGAAATGATCGCCTTTTCAGCTCCGGGTATGATCAGGCTCTGACATTGGACATTTTCTGGTTTCACACCGTTCTCTATTTTGGCGTACTCCACGATGTAACTCATAATCTGCACGTCCCGTCCAAGCTCAGCAGGTTTCGCCCAGGTAACTGATATCTCTCTTGAGTCTGGTTCAACTTGTGGTTTTCCAGGAGGGCTGCAAGCTAAGGTTTTAATTGAACCACTGGCTTCATTAGCTGGCCCAACACCTACAGAGGTCACTGCTCTGCATCTGAACACATACTCTGTGTTAGGACTCAGGCCGCTCACGGTGACTTCTTCGGCTTTTGATGCCGTCACCTGTTGCCATCCATCCTGTCCACTGACACAGTATTCAACAGAGTAGGAGGTGACGTTCATTGCTCCAAACGCTGGTGGAGAAATCTTCAGTGTCACACTGTTGTGGTTTAAGTTACGTACTGTTACTGTTTTAGGCTTTGAAGGCGGCTCAAAGTTCTCGTTGGCAGAAAAGCCGTCTTCATAAAGGAAGATGATTGAACCTCTCTGTGTCTCGTTTGTTGAACTCACTGTAAAGAACTTAATATTCTTGTTCTCCTTGTTGGCTTCTGCAAAATCACTGAAGAGCTTTGCTTTATGTCTCATCGCATCTGCTTTTGAGGTGTACCACTGTTCCTTCTCTATGTCACGAGGATGTGGATCTTGGGGATCGTCCGGTTTGGGTGTCTGTTTTAAGTAGTTTGATAAAGCTGAGAGATACGGTTCAGCACATCCCAGGGAGGTAAAAACAAAACACACAGCATGCTTTGTACTGAGAATTTCCTCATGGAAACCATTTTGAGCTGGGAGGACTTTGGTGTTCTTCATCATGTTGGTGAAAGACTTCACAGTGTAAATTTCTCTCTCTTTACAGTCCATCCACTCGTTCAGGTCTTTGCTGTTGAAAGGAGACCGATGTCTGCTCTTCAGGATCTCTGCGAGCACAGCTTCCTCTTCTCCTCCTCCTCGGATTAGTGGAAGTTTCTTTGCCAAAGTTTGTTGAAAGTCCAGCTTGAACTCAGAGCACATTTCTTTAAAGGTTTTGAGTTTTTTGCTGATTTGTGGGAACTGCTGCGCAGTGGTGGTTTTCAGTGCATCGTTGCACCTCATTTCCAGCTCGCTGAAGTCCTCCAGGACACTCTGTGATTCCTGAACTAATCGTATACTTATCTGACGGACAAGTTGAGATGCTGATGAATCTAAACTTGTCAGCGGCAGCAGCCAGACCTTCATCGGTACAGCGTTTTCTCCGTTGGCTCCCAGTAATTGTGGCAGGCTTTGGTAGATCTGGACTGCATCCTGAAAAGATGTAGGAGGTTTCTGAAGGCAGAAGTCTCCAAAGAATTTGCAGGAGAATTTCTCGACTCTTTCTTTGTCTTTGTCTTCCATTTTCAATGAGCCTTCGACTTCCATTGAAAGTCTGGGAATCTTGTTGATCATCACCTTCAAGTTGCCTTCAACATCTTGATAAGCTTCATTTTCAGAAACCTCACGGTCAAAGACAAAGAAGGCTTGTGCCCCGTAAAGGATACCTGTGACCACATGTGTTGCTATTCCTTTATCAAAGACATATGGATGCTTCACGTTGCCTCTTCCGAGATGATTCATTGACAGTTCCTGGAACTTTGTGGTAGTTTTGTATTTCAGTGTCACTCTGGCCTGGTTTTTGGAAGTCTTATGATCATTCAGGTATTTGGCCGATCCATCAACCTCGACAAGTCCACTGAAGAAACTTGCCTTCAGTGATGCTTCAACATTTAGTGCTGAAGATTTACCCTCAATTGTTTCAGATGCAACTATCTCGAAGTCAGTGTTAGGTTTTGGTATTTTTCTTGTATAATGCTCCAGGTCATTGCTGTCCCACAGTGTTATGCCTGCCAAAAAAGAACACACACAATTAAAACAGAGAAAACAAGAGAAGCTGTGAGACTGAAGTCGACTAAACTCCTGCACCTTTTTTCTACGAGGCATTCTCTGTGTTACACTGATGACAGCATCAATTCACAAATTAAGAAAACTATTACTTCTTCCAACCAGCCCTGAAAACATAGTGATTCTGGTTGAACCCAGATGAAAGTCTGTTGTTGCTGCAGGAACTGCTTTAATGTTTGGGGTTTGCATCTGGCCTGAGTTACCAGAGAGACTGAACTCTGACTGTTGGACAGGACAAAGACTCAGGAGAGGGACAGAGGAGGATCTGGAAGGCTTTGGACGGACCACGGAGCTCCGTCCATTAATAAGTGGAGGAGATGTGTCTCCACAGAGTCACTGCAAAGATCAGGATGAGTCTCCAGGGGCAACGAGAGGAGGTGACAAGAGGCCAACAGCAGCACTGAAGCACCCACAGGAAGCTGTGTCAGCTGCTGGTCGACCCTTAATGTGATGTCATCTCCTGTATCCTGCTCATGTCTGGGCTGTGGGGTAGGGCAGCAAAAATGTGTTTGGTGCAAAGTCAAGGAACAGCATACTGACTGAAGCCTGCTGCTGGCAGCGTCATGTTTTGGAGCTGCTTCTCTTCAGCCTGGTCAGGGGCTCTTATCAAGATAGAAGGATAATGAGTATCTCAAGATATTTGGGCAAAACATTCATTGGCCTCTGGAGGATGGAGCTGAAGAAGAATTTCACGTTCCAATACGACAACGACCTGAAGCACACCGGACAGAGACTGGACAGACATGGGTGTTGAAAGCAAGCTGGCAGAAGCACCTCAAGGCTAAAATAGTTGGTTCATCTTAAAGTTTCACATTACACACATTAAAGACAGACCAGCCTGACACTGACGTTGTTGTTGTTGTTTTGGGCTTTACATTTATGAAAACCTGCAATTTCATAAAAGTTTGAAATGGTTGAAACTTAGCTGAGATTCAGTTGCATGTAGAACCTTTCATGAGCGTCCTCACCTGGGATGAGTGAATCTTGGCGACAGTCGTACAGCATCCCGAGGCTGAAGGGCCGTCCGAGTGCTGCCACCTCTATCGGTCTGCCGGCTTCAGGGTCCATGTCTCAGTCTGGACTAGAGAAACCAGAGAGGATGTTAATTCACTCCTGTGAATTGTGCAGATCTGCCTCAGTGAATGCATAAACTAATACTCAGCTGAGGTTTAGGAAGCAAATAAACTTGTGATTTGAAGCATAAGAAACCATAAGCATGGTGTGAGTTAACTAACAATGCTTAGGAGAACAGTCACACCAATTTCATTTAGTGTGATTTCCAGTTTGAAAACTATTTGGTCGTGTGGATTCAGAAATGTCTTCTTCTCTTCTTTGTCTTTTTTCTGTTCATTGTTATAATCACGTTAGCAGCTAATCAACTGGGCTTTTCCATCTGGTGGTGAATTGATTTTCCTGCAAACTCATAGTATTGAAAAACAGCTATGGGCCTGCATTTAGAACCGGACAATGCACACCATGCAAAAAATGAACGGATTCTGATCGACGGGTTCGTGTTGCAGATGATCTTGACCTGGTTTCTGTTTGTCTCAACGGTCTAGTCATAAAACCTCCTCTACCTGTCAGAGCTAAAGAGGGAGTAGAGAGCACAATGAATTTATTGGCACACAGAGTTCACAACAGTGCTGTTCGTTAACTGCAGACTGTTCTCCTAAGCATTGTTAGTTAACTCACACCATGCTTATGGTTTCTTATGCTTCAAATCACAAGTTTATCTGCTTCCTAAACCTCAGCTGAGTATTAGTTTATGCATTCACTGAGGCAGATCTGCACAAGCTGAGACCACACCCATGTGTGTGAACACTGAACTGATAAAGCAGCTGCACAGCAGAGCTGACTAACCCAGTGCACACCACCTAGCCATGCACTGAACTGCTGATATAAGGATATAAAACGGACAACAATACGAGTGTGCAGTGACACTACCTCACCAAACCACATCTGCAGTCATTGGTTAAATGACTGCACGCTGCAGGACTCACAGGATTACTCAGCGCAGATATGCAGCAGCACATTAACACAAATTGCATGGGTGTACTTACAGGGGAACTGTGCGCGATCCTCCGAGGCAGTTCTGTAATTTGACGCACCATATCGTCTCAGAGAGAAACAGAGAGGGGGAGAGAGAGAGAGACGCCCACAGACCTTTAGTCAGTACCGGAGGCGGCACTGAGAAAGAGAGAGAGGCTGATTTCCCAGAAATGGTCTGACTGAGTGCAAGTACTGAAGGGGAGGGGGGAGCCACAAGCCACGCTCAGTCAGGATCAGTGAATATGAGTTTAATTATATTATATTAATTATCAAAAGGAAATCACAGTGAGTCGTTTGGTGACGGTTTAGAGTCAGAAGCTAATAAATACCCCAGGACAGACATTTCTACCAATGTACACAACGTCTCTGTGCCTTTTATTGCTATGCTTAAACGTCTGTCAATAAAAAACTGATAACAACACAGGACGACCTCAGCAACCTTTCTGTTTCTGGAGATTATCATCCACTTTAAAAAGGTCATTCTGTGGCAGGTTTTCATCTGAGCTTAACGTTTGATTCAGGCATGAATGGCTTCTGATAGATGGTTTCGTGTTGCAGATGTTCTTGACCTAGTTTGAGTTTCTGTTTGTCTCAACGGTCTAGTCATAAAACCCCCTCTTACCTGTCAGAGCTAAAGAGGGAGTAGAGAGCACAATGAATTTATTGGCACACAGAGTTCACAACAGTGCTGTTCGTTAACTGCAGACTGTTCTCCTAAGCATTGTTAGTTAACTCACACCATGCTTATGGTTTCTTATGCTTCATATCACAAGTTTATTTGCTTCCTAAACCTCAGCTGAGTATTAGTTTATGCATTCACTGAGGCAGATCTGCACAAGCTGAGACCACACCCACGCTTGTGAACACTGAACCAATAAAGCAGCTGCACAGCAGAGGAAAGCAGCACTCACCCTCATCCTGAGCAGAGACATCCTGAGCGGTAAGCTGCTGCTGAGCACACTGACTGTTTAACATTACTTCGGTGTTTATGTGATGCCAGATATGAGAGCTGCATAAACACATTTGCTTTAGTGCAGTTTACTGCAGTATTTAATTTTACAATTTTTTACATCTAGTCAGACTAACTGTGTCCAGTTCGCATTTCACCTCCCGTGTCACATGTTGATCTTAGTGTTAAAAATAAGCATCATTCAGACGTTTTGACATTGAACTGGAAACTCAGCATTTTTATTTGAGCACTATCAGGGTTTGTAATGGCTGCGAGGGGTTTTGGCGGGTTACTGCGCTCTACAGGAAGACTCATCAGACCACGTGCAGTAAAGACAATGGGTCTGTTTCACCATATTGGACAGAAACGTATGCATTTACCTGATGTTTCTTTGACACTATACTCCAGATATGTTTATTGTAATTTTGTGAAACACTTTTAAAACATCGGAAAAAGGCGTATTGTATTTATTGGGTTATATGAAACAATACAAGTCGTTTGTCAGTCACTCTTTCTGATCTTTACTTTGCAGCATTATCGCGTTACTGTATATAAGTAATGGTACATGATCTCCGTACCTGAAGGCTGTATTTCACATGCACTAGGAATTTTGAGTTTGAGTTTTGTCCTTTTGAGGCTTCTGTAGCTCAGATGAGTTGGCTGAGTTAGTAAAGTCAAGTCTGTGGCAATTATCTTGTTTCCAAGGAAAGTAGAAAACATGTCTGTAAATATGTTTTATACAAAGCATGTGAAGTAATAATTTGTTAAGATGATAATACTGTGATGCTAATTTCTGTTAGCACATTAGTGGAAGTTACTACTGTGTGTTAGCACTGAGCTAACTGTCTAGCTTTACTATGTCTCGTGTAACTATTCATTCTTTTCTTAATGTTAAAGTGAATTGTCTACAACACCTAATGGCTGAAATGTTGTTGCAGACTCTGTGACGTTGGGGATTGTGCAGACTTCAAGATCAGCAGCAGCTTGATAGTTCAACACAACCAGCTGTAAGTAAAAATATTAAGATTAAGATTAAGAAACCTTTATAGTCCCACAATGGGGAAATTGCATTGTTGCAACAGCAAGGTAAGAGCAGCAGTAGAACAGTAAAGATGCCATATGTGAGAATGTAAAGCGATGTATTCACAGTTTGGTTTGGCCAGTGTTAATGTTACTAAAATATGAGCGCTTCCTCGACTTTTCCGGTTGCCTTTTCCAGTCTCTGGGCTGATTTAAAAATACATGAAATGGTTATTCCAGCGTAACAACTAATCTGCACCAACCACAACACAGAGTCCAGTTGCTGCAGAGCATGTGAAATATACCACCAGCTAACATCACAAACACACAAGCAAAAAACCCCAGCTCTACATCCATCTGGGACGTGGCTAAATGCTGGACTATCAATGTTAGCTCACTTGCTGGTGCGGGAGAATTGCTAGCTAGCTAATGTAGCAGAGTCTGTCTCCTGAGTGGAGAACATCAGCTAATTCATCCAGAGTTAAATCACTTCATCAGCTCACATGACGTAGTTTATGTTAGCCTGCTAGCTAACGTAACCAATGCGGTTATCTAGCTAACGTGGTCTGTGATACTAACATATTGTGGCTACACTTGGTGCTGATTTTAGCAAATCATGTGACTTAGAAAACAAAGTTGTGTGACTGTTGTTTGCTTCTTCTAACAAATTCCAGGAGCTAGCAAGCAAGCACTGAGCTAACTGTCTGACTTTACTATGTCTCATGTACTCTTTGGTTTAGATGCACACTGCAGGATCAGGACATGATGCAAAATACTGCAGCTTCTGCATTTTAGGTTTTTTATTTAAGAAATTGCTGTGAATTTCTGGTCATGTGTCTGCTGTATGTTAACGCTACTCATTTAATATAATTTTTGCACTAGCTAAAACCTCTTTATGCAAGGAGGAGGTGCTGAAAATGTCTTTTTTTGGAAAAACCTTCAATATTTTGTACAGTTTTGAGGTTTCCTATGGGCAGTGTTCATGTTGTCTGATGTTATACGACTAATCCAAGCAAACTAACTCTGGTCTACTGGTTGAGGGTAGGGCTTGGCTGGTCATTGTTGATCCCATTAGTGTTGGTTGTTTCTGGCACTGGCTGAGCGATTTGCAAACATCAGTTTGTATCATGACGGTCCATTATATAGAGACTAAATATGGTCATATAAAAAAAAAAAATCTGTATTTGATGATAAATGGCACAAGCAGGAGCGGCACAGCATGGACTGAGGGTTCTACACAAAGGTGATGTTTGCTAAGCTCCGCCCCTTCAGTTACAGGTGTTACACCTGTCAGTCTTTCCGTTCAAGCAGGACACATATACAATGATACCGGTGTTGAATTGAACTCACTTACTTAAAATCATGGCAACATTTCTTGTGTCAAACACCTCACCGTCTCAATGATGAGTCCCTCTGCAGTGCTTGTAACATGGTGTATTATCTCTCTCTCTCTCTCTTTCTCTCTCTCTTTCCCCCCAACCAGTCAAGGCAGATGTCCGTCCACCCTGATCCAGGATCTGCCCAAGGTTTCTGCCTGTTAAAGGAAGTTTTTCCTTGCCACTGTCTCCAGGTGCTTGCTCATGGTGGAACTGTTGGGTGTAACTAACAGTAATGAGTGTGGTCTAGACCTGCTCTGTTTGTAAAGAGCCCTGAGATGACTTTGGTTGTGAATTGGCGCTATATAAATAAAATTGAATTGAACTGAATTATTAATAGATGATATGTAAGATAAATAATAAATGTGACAGTGTTTCCTACATATGTATAAATGATCCTAGCAATGACAATTTAGTCTTAAAATAAAAATGACTGTACACAGAACAATGTTTTTTTAAAAAAATGTTTTCTTTTTTTATTTCAGGAGGAGGTGATGATTTAAATCCTAGGCAGCAACACTTTCAATTCTCAACAACTCTTGGATCCCCAACCACAATTTAGAGGTTTGTTGTTATTCATCCCTTTTTAAGTGTATTACATGACTGTACTCAAATAGTTAGTCTGCTGGAACAAACCCTTGCACCATAACTACTGTATTAATCCAATTTGACGAGTCCGATGATGACAAAACTCTAGATTTAACCTCACCATGTCATTTACTGCACATGAACATTATCTGAAGCTCTCTAATAGGACACTTGTCTTCATTACAGCCCTGAAATCCTCTTATAGTTACCTGGCATTGTCTATGGCAGACACCCAAAACACCATCCACCACCAGAGCAGCTGCTGCATGCTGACAAAGACAAAGAAATATCTCCCCAGAGAACTGGCCTTGGTTCCAGCTCATCATTACTGTGAAATTACTTCACTAATTTATTATTTATTACCTGAATATTGGTGACATAATTTCTCCCATTTACCATAATGCTATCTAGACTGAAGTCAGTTTGGGGGGCAGTTGCATCAGTCTTTTCAAGATCAAATGCTGCTGAGGAGACCGAGAATTTAGATGGACCTGAAGAAACAGAATCAACCGAGACTTTTGAGGACTCTGATTGTGAAGACACACAATCAATTGTGGCAACTGAGACTTTCACAGATGTAGATCTTGCTGAAGAAAACTGGCCAACTGACGCCTTCACAGATGTAGATCCTGGTGAAGAAAACTGGCCAACTGAGACTTTCAAGGATGTAGATCCTGGTGAAGAAAACTGGCCAACTGACACCTTCACAGATGTAGATCCTGGTGAAGAAACCTGGCCAACTGATGCCTTCACAGATGTAGATCCTGGTGAAGAAACCTGGCCAACTGACGCCTTCACAGATGTAGATCCTGGTGAAGAAAGCTGGCCAACTGATGCCTTCACAGATGTAGATCCTGGTAAGGAAAGCTGGCCAACTGATGCCTTCAAAGATGTAGATCCTGTTGAAGAAAGCTGGCCAACTGAGAATTTCACAGATTTCGATACTGCTGCAGAAAGGGAGCCAACCAAGACTTGCAAGCATCCAAATACTGATAATGTGGGAACTAACCGGCTCGCTGATGCTGTTAAAAAAGAAAGCCAACTCATCAAATCCCGGTCAGATCCTTTACCTGTATACAAAGTTAAACTTCAAAGAAAACGAATGAACATCAGCAGCTGCCGGCAGTTTACCTTTGGCAAAGACTCCACTAAACATAATCGCACCATCATGGTTCTCGGGGCAACTGGGGCAGGCAAGTCAACTCTCATCAACGGAATGATCAATTATATTCTAGGAGTTGAATGGAACGATTCATATCGGTTTAAGTTAGTTGATGAGGATCAATCGAAATCACAAGCTCACAGCCAGACCTCTGAAGTCACTGTGTACAAGCTCAACCACCAGGAGGGTTTCAAAACAGAATACTCACTGACCATTATTGACACTCCAGGCTTCGGTGATACAAGGGGCATAAAAAGAGACAAAGAGATCACAGAACAGCTGCGTAGTCTCTTCTGTTCGAGGCACGGTGTCAGTGAAATTGATGCTGTGTGTTTTGTAGCTCAGGCTGCTTTAGCACGACTCACACCATCACAGAAATATGTGTTTGACTCTGTGCTTTCAATCTTTGGCAAAGATGTGGCAGAAAACATCAGGATTCTGGTGACATTCGCAGATGGCAAGCGGCCACCAGTTCTAGAGGCAATCAATGTTTCAGGCGTCCCATGTCCTAAAACAGATGACGGGCTGCCGGTTCACTTCAAATTCAATAATTCAGCATTGTTTGCAGACAACAAATCATCTGCAGCAGGCAGCATGAATGATGATGATGACGAGGGAGACTTTGATCAGATGTTTTGGAACATGGGAGCAAAAAGTATGAAGCGGTTCTTTGCGGCTTTGAATGTCATAGAAACCAAAAGCTTGACGATGACAAACGAGGTCCTCAGAGGAAGAAAGGAGCTCGAGAATTCAGTTGAAACTTTGAAGAAGAAGGTCAAACTTGGGTTGGCCAAGCTCGAGGAGATAAGAGAGACGGCTGAAATGCTGAAGGCGCACGAGGCAGAGATCACCAGAAATGAGAATTTTGAGTTTTACGTCACGGTCAAAAAGCCATTTCAGGAAGATATTTCTGGTACAAACAATTTCATCACCAACTGCCAGCAGTGTCATTTCACCTGTCACTATCCCTGTGGAATACCCAATGATGCAAATAAAAGAGGCTGCGTTGCAATAGGACCAGATGGAAACTGTAAAGAGTGTCCAGGCAAATGTATCTGGAGTGTACATTATAATCAGAAGTACAAGTGGGAGTATAAGGAAGTTCGAGAAAAACAAACAGTGAAAGAGCTGAAAGAAAAGTACCTGAAAGCTGCCGAGGCCAAGGCACCTGTTCAGACACTGATTGTTAGACTGAGGGCTGAATATAATGATGTGCAGACTAAGGTGGTGAAACTGATGGACAGCTCTGCAAAGTGTTTGAACAGACTTAAAGAGATAGCACTGAAGCCAAATCCCCTCTCCACTCCAGAGTACATCGATATGCTTATCGAAGGAGAGAAAACTGAGGCCAAGCCGGGCTGGAAGAGACGAGTCCAGTACCTGATCAGCACGAGAGAGAAAGCAGAGTACATGGCGAAGGTAGACAGTGGGGTGAATCTCCTCCAGTGTCCACCTGCTGACTTCCAGTGTAATCAAGGCCAAACAAAGAGGAGCAGCGACCACAACACTGACACTAATGCCAAGAAACCAAGACTAGAACAAAGTCGACAGACGCCAACAAGGAACAGTGCAACGAGACAGACTCCAACCAAAACCAAAGGTAAAAATCAACACCAAAACCAGCCAAAACGAGGCAGAAACAGACATTAACCAATACATTACTGCCAATGATTGATAGACACCAGGTTGAAACTGAGACTAATTCTAATGTGAACAAAGGCAAAGACAATGAGCCTGATCCTGACCTGGTCCAAGACAAGCCTGGTTCTGACACCAACACCAAGATTGGCCTCATATCACCTCCCAGCACTTCACAGAAACACACCAAGATCATTGCCCACCCTGACAAGACCAATAGCTGTCAATAACCAGGGTCGTGTCTAAGGTTTGTTTGATTTTTGTCCCGACTGCAGCAAAATGGTTGTCCCACTTTGTGCTCTTGTGAGGGCATCAACCCACAGAGCTGTAACTGAAGAACCTGAACTAAGTCAACAAACATGACCAGTGACAAGAAAAGTTATTTGGTCACATGCATTTTTATTGTAGCTTGCTTCAGGTCTAGTCCAAGACGCTATGGTTGGTGCTGCTCGGTGTGGTTGATAATGTTGCTCGCTGACTGTGAACACAAGAGCTTTAAAAAGTTTGTTAATGTGATAATGTGATACAGTCTAATAGAGTAATCACTACACGAATGTAGTTTTAATATTCCTGTTTCTGAATCACATTTGGTGCTGATAACAAATGAAAGCTCTTTTCCTGTTTGATTGTACTGTTGTTGCTGTGGGGGTTTGGTGCTTGTGTATTTTTAAGGTAATGTAAATAACTGTAAATAACAAATATGTAACTAACTGTAAATAACAAAAATATTAACATGTTCTGAATTACATTTTATTGTCATGTGGCTGTGAATTAGGTGGCTGACTTTTGAAGAAATTGTTAAATAATAAAGTATGGCTAACATTTAAGTTTTGTCTGTTTTCACTTATCTACTCTACTTCATCTGCGTGAACTTCATCCTACAGGCAGGACAATGAATTGGTGTTCAATGTTTACAGCTTTTTAAAAACAATTGGAATAGAAGTTAAACCAAAACCAGAAAACAACTTGCTTTTTGCCTTTATTGTACATTACTTCATCGCTAGAAAGCATTGGCTAAGTTTGCTGTTGACAGTTTGTTGTTTTCTCATCAACTCCATCTGTATGTGGACATGATGCTGCCCTCCAGCCCTGCTGACGGTCATGATGCCCCTGGGGCTTTTAAATGGGGTCCATCATCAACATTACAAGAATAATAATGATCAGTCTTGACTAAAACTGTGAAAGTTTAATTAATTAATCTGAAACTGGGGTTGGTAACGCTGGAAGAAAAGATTTTGAAAGTCTTACATTTTAAAATCCTGTCCATCTTCTTCAGAAGCCATCATCTCCTTTGTTTCACTTTCACATTATACACATCATAAACATAATCGTGTGGTTCAGCCTTAGACTGGTTTTACCTGTCCTCTGTCCTCTGAGCCTCTCTTTCTCTGTGAACAATCATGACTCTTGGTGTTCTTCTGTTAAGTATGGCGTGCCTCGGGGGTCTGTAACATGACCACATCACTTTGGTTTAAGCCTCCAAAATAGATTTTAAAATGGATTTTACGATTGTCTGCTGTGAACCAGAGGCTCTGGAACGATCTACCCAAAGGAATTTAGGAGCAGAGGAACAGAAGAGAGTTGCCAGGTGATCCTGATTTGTGATCACGTCTCCTGCAGGTTTTGTGTTTTACTTTGATTATCGTTCCAGTTTCTGTTCAACCCACCAGGTGTCACTGTTTCGCCTCTTACATTTAGCTTTTTATTGTTTTGAGGAGATCTGTTGTTATTTGAATGTTTTTCTGCTCAGTAATAACAGCGCTCATTTAGGAATTAATGGAATTTGTATGTATTTTGGATGAAAGATGAAATCAGATGGTGTTTTGCACTGCTGAGGGAGCAGAGGTACAGAAGAGACAAAAGCCAGTTAATTAGTAACATTTTTCCCACTGATAAAACTTCTGATTCATAATTATGAGAAAACAAAATGTTAACGGTTTGTTTCTCATTAACTGAGAATAAACAGTGCAACAAAGTTAAAACATTAAACTTTTATATGTTTTAAAGTACAATGAAATATTACAATCTTGTTTATATATGTATAGTATTTGTATCTATAAGTTATTTGGTTCTAGGTTGAACCAGTTTATCTGGTTTGAGTCAATCCACTTCATCAAGATTTAAGTTTGAAAAAGCACAAAACATCATAAAACACCAAAACTATGAAAACATAAGGATAAAAATCATAGAGGTTAACTCCAGCAGGGAAAATCATGTGGTCCAGATAAAATGTCACAAACATAAATACTGTGATGTGAAGAGAGAAGCTTTCTGCAACCAGCTGAACTGGAAAGTTTAGAAGATTCACAGCAAAGATTGATGTTTTTAAAAACACTGTTATATTATTTCTGATTGTTTAATATTTCATCTTTGTTGTCCGGGGGGAAATTAACGGCATTCACAGTTTTTTAAATTCAGTATAAACAACTTTTTCTTTGCCACTCAAATTAAACAGATGTTGGTTTTGGGTGTTTGTTGAAATGACTGATGTTCTTCCCTCAGGTGGCCTCCACAGATGATCATTATCTTGATCTGAATTCACCACAAACCTTCACTTTCCCAGGAGGCCTCAGCATCTTCTCAAAATCATTTACGTTCTCCACGAACCCCTCAGTGAGGTTCAGTCCCGTGGTCTTCCAGATGTGCGGAGACTCCTCATTGTTGGAGATCTTCATGTTGCCGGGGCTGGGGAGCTGATGCTCGGCATCATATGGACCCGCTCACAGATCTCTGCCTCCTCGGGGCTGATCGGGATCTGGATGTCCCAGTCAGGCTGCTGCAACAGGGAATGAAGTTTACCTGTTTACTTTAAGATTAAATCCGTTCCAGCACACGTTGATTTACTGCAGCTAACTGACAGTGAGTGAGTTAAACTGATTAGACTGCATGTATGGATCATAAGACAAAATCAATCAATTTACAAATATATACATATATATGAGATTCAGATTATTTTTAAAATGTCATGTCTGAATCAAAGAAGTTTGTCTATAAGTCACAGAAGTGAAAGCTGGAACTGGAACAAACATTTATTAATTACAATTTATTTATAGTTTGCATTAAATAACTTTTGCACGCATGCAACTGAAAAACCAGCGAGGTCTGATTTGACTCTTTCTAATTAATACTTTTACATGTATTGAAGTGTTTAGAAGGCTGGCGGCTGACCAGCGAGCGAGGCAGTGGCTCTTTGTGGAAATACGTCTGACAGGCATCCGATCGGCAGTGAACGACGGACCAGAACACGGCGAACAGGAGGCCGGCCGTGATGACCACGGTCACGGTCACGGTGGTCGGCTGCTTCCACGCAGCGTCGCCTGGACCTGCGGGGAAATCATGCAAAGGTTCAGTTTAGATCTTTCATCTGTCCCGATGTAAATAAAAGATTTAACTTGATTTGTTTCTCCTGTTTCTATGAACAAACACTGAAGCTCAAGTGAAAACATTCAGGCAGGGACACTTTGGGAAAGCGGTGACACGTACAGTGACAACACAAATGAAAGTGAGTTATATTAATACTTAATATTGGGAATATTGGGAAGAGACAGCAGCAGTGAGGACAGTTATTAGGAAAGTTTGGACATTTAACAGGAGGGATGGAGCCGACTGCAGACAGCAGACACTGAGACAAAGGTTTATTATTAAAGCACAGACAGTCAGAAGCTGTCGATCAGTCCGACAGAGCAAACAACTCAGACAAGGAGCAGAGACAACGTCTGTACACTCAAAGCACAGTCCACAAAGCCATAAAACCACAGGAAACAGTCATGAACACACACAGGTGACAACAGGAAACAAGCAAACAGAGACACATGAGGAAGGAGCTCTTCAAAATAAAACAGGAAGTGACCCAGAAAAAGACTGACACTTAAAACCAGAACAGTTTGGTCACATCTCATCATGTAAATCATCATTTGTAATAAAGTGCAAAGTGTGTGTGTGTGTGTCTGTAAACCCACACCTCTGAAGGACACACACTGGGTGTTGGTGCTGCTGCTGTACAGCCGTTTGTCCAGGACGGTCTGGGCTCTGACACAGTACACCGCTCCCTCCTGCAGCGCGGCGACGTGCAGCATCATCTGCTCCGCCGGCATCGTGTACACATCGACCTGAACGAGAGAGAAACAAGTGTTGTTTAAATATGAGAAGAGAGAACCTGCAAAATGTCTCAGACTGAAGCCTAAAACAGGAGCTCACACCCTGCCTTCATTTCCTGTAACGCCTGCACCACAAAATCCTCCAAAACACGGCACAGTGAGCGTGTCACAACATCAAGCACATGATACAAACAAAAGCTGACAGTCTCCCACGGAGCTCTGTGTCCCCACGTGAAACAGAAACACTTCTTATTTCCACGCTTGTTTCATCATTTTCAGTTTTTAGTTTATTTTGGCTCCGCAGCCCGTGAGAAGACAAGACATCGCCAGCGGGCGCCACTCATCTGATCGGTGTAAACAATGAGTCGTATTAATGTGCGTGGGAAAGAAGAAGAAGAAGAAGAGGAGGAAGAGGATGTGGACCCGCTGATGATGAGGAAACAAAAGCCAACTACTTCCATCTGATTGGTGTTTGGATTGATTTGTCATTTCATGCTGCGTTCCTATTGGTCTGTTAGTAGGCAAAGATGGTGGCAGCGGCCATCTTTGAACCTCACGGGAAAGGAGACGAAGCAGAGAAGAAGAGGAGATGCAGGAAACAAGTCGTGGAAGAGGAGAGAAGAGAAACGCGACCATGCGACACCAACAGGAAACACAGCAGAGACTGACCTGCAGCTCCTCGCCTCTCCTCCACACCGTCACGTTAACGACAGCGGTCAGAGGAAGCTTGCTGAACGACACCTGAAGGGCGTCGCCCACCGCCGTCACCGACATCTTTGGCGCCGTCAGGACCGCTGCAAGCACGAGATTCACACATTCAGGCGTTTTCTGTGTGCGGTGCTGTGAGTGCACCAGAACAGCATGGAAACACCAAAAGATGGCGTTTCTGAGGGGCGGGACCTATCCTGACTGCTGCTGTGATTCTTTGGTCCACAGTGAGACCAGCTGCTGTGTTTCTGCAGGACTTAAAAACCTCTTACTGTCTCTGCGGTTGAAAGGGGGGCGGAGTTTGGTCCAGGGCGACAGCCGGGACCCGCACTGAGCTCTGACGTGGATGTTGTAGTCGGAGTCGGAGCCCAGGTCAAAGGTCAGGTCACAGTGAGTGTGAGGAGTCCGCTGGCACTCAGGAGCCTCCACCCAGCTGCCGTTCAGGACCGTCAGCTCAAACTCCCTGCAACACACACACACACACACACACACACACACAAATATTCTGGTTTCATGTTTTGTTCGTTTGTTTGTTGCTTGTCCTGGGTCAGATGCTGTTTGTGAAACTGGTCGTGGAAGCTGAAACTGGCACACGTCAGTGACCATTTGATGGAGAACTTTCAGTAGATCTGATGGTTTAAACACGCAGCCGCCTGGCAGCTGCATGAGGCCGCACTGGCAATTGATGCTAAATGCTAACGTGAGAACATGATGATGCTAAGATGCAGAGTTGTAGCAGGTTTGATGTTTACCAATGTTCACCATCTCAGTTTAGAGCGTTGGCATGGTAACACTTGCTAATTAGCAGCGAACACGGAGCAGCAGGGGTTGATGGGAAAGTCATCAGTTCAAAGCACATTCAAATTTTTCATGAAGGCATCAAAGGTCACCTGGAGGAGACACATGCAGTCAAATATAAAATAGAGTTTAATGCAAATTCCTCCTGTCAGCGTATGAGGTGTTAGTTCTGCACGCAGCGTTTCCTTTAAAGTAAATTATAGAAAAACCAGCAAAGAAGAAGACGAGAGGACCGGTTGAGTTTTTACAAATCATCCTGAAACAACATTTGTCTCTGTCCGTCCAATGAAAAACAGTGATGGCATCGTGGTGCAGGATGAAAACCATGGGACAGACGGACATGTTTCTCAGAGTTTAAAACAGCCGCAGGAATGTTCCCGAGAGGGAATGAAAGCGTCCCGTCGGTGACTGACAGCTGACACAGTCTGACTAACGAGTCAGAGACGATGCAGCTCTGAGTGTTTCAGTTCACGCTGGCTCAGAACAGACACACCCGCCTATTATAACACTTAGGACAGGTGTGTCCTTAATGTCTCTGTCATTAGTCGAACGTCCTGCACATTTATAAAGCAGAAACACACACACACACACACACACACTCACTCATTAACCTGCAGGTATCAGCTGCATATTTCACACATTTCATCCTGTCAAGGAAGCATTTTGTTTTCACTCAACTCAACCACAAATACGCGCAAGCTGAAACCAGTTCACAGGAAATCAACCGACAGGAAATTTAATAAAAGTCAATCTCTTGATGCTTCCTGATTTATCAAACAAACACGATGAATACATGCATTTATTATATTAATTAAGACTTACCCCTGGAACTGAACAGAGTAAAGGACTGTAGTGTTGCATGGAGCCTGCGGTGGGCGCCACTTCAGTACGTGTCTCATGTCAACGGACTCCATGGTGACTTTGCTGGGAGCTGGCAGCGTCGGCACATCTGGAGACACAATGAGTTCATGTTTTAGTTTAGAAACCAGCTAACAGAGAGAGAGAGAGAGGGGAGGTCCTGTATCAGTGTCACAGGATGCTAAGCTAAGCTAACGAGCTGCTGGCTGTAGCTTTATATTAAATATTCAGACATGAGAGATCTTAAAATCAAACTCTCAGCAGGAAAAATAGCACGACAACCACCATTAAAAGCTGCAGTCATGTGACCTCCTGCAGCAGCGTGGGATGCTGGAGTTATTTGTCTTCCTCATCCTTCAAGTTCATTGAGTGTTGATGGTTCAGGAGGTTTTTACTGGGAGCTGAATTCTCCACAGAGGTCTCCTCCTCTCCAAACAGAGCCGCTGATTCAAACCCAGAGAAACACTGAATAAAGCAGTTCCACCTTAAAAACCACTGTTTCTCCCACGCTGTCGGCCGCTGCAGGACGTCCTGGAGGGGCGGCAGGCGAGCTGCTACTAACGTTTGCTCAGCTTGTTTCTCCTGATAACTCAGATCAGGCGTAAAACGACTGAAAATCCTTCATCTGCTTCAAATACAGAGTTAAAACAAGCAGCGGCTGAAAAGAGGAGCACAGAAATGTGTCTTACAGCTGATCCAGAGTCAGTTTATCAAGCTGCTGACACACAGAAATGTGTCTTACAGCTGATCAGAGTCAGTTTATCAAGCTGCTGACACAATGTGTCTTACAGCTGATCCAGAGTCAGTTTATCAAGCTGCTGACACACAAACACAACACTGAGAGAGGAGGCGGTGACGCCACAGACAGGAAGTGAAGCCGATCACAGAGTCTGATCTGGATTCACAGAGTCTCTGAGTCTGAACCTGATGAAACACCCGTGATCATGGAGGAACACAGATCTACAACATGTAGAACAACAACTCAACAACATGTAGAGCAGAGCCTGAGTGGCTTTAAAACATTTCAATGCAGAAATCTGTTATATTAGTGTTATGGGAACTGTTGTCATGGTTACAGTAATTACTGTGATGTTAAGGTTCGGGTCTTTGTCATTGTTTGTCTGTCAGAAGGAGATGGAGAGCAGGCGACTTGTCAGCGTTCTTGAGGTTGAAGTTCTGGCAACCATCTTATTTCTGAGGAAAGTATCTGAAGAACCTCAGTCGCCATCATTGCAGTTGAGAAGAAGCTGATCAGAGGAGCCAATCGGTGTGAACGTGAAACAGTTTGTGGCCAAATTCATGAACTAAACAAATAAATAAAATAACTTTACCCAACATTACACTAGAATTCAAAAGCCATTCCACATGAATATAAACCCCATCTTACACTTTCTGAGCAGAAGTTGAAGCTCTGTGATTGGATGTTTCTGAAATGCATTCTGGGATTTTCCTGCTTTTTTAAGTTCACAGGCTTTGACTTTTCATCCCAGAACCAGATGTTTTTCTTATCATTGCTGTTTCACATTGCGTCTCCCCAGCAGTGATATACTTTTGTGTGGTTTGCGTGTCAAAGTGTGTGTGCACCCGGCTTCTGTTTGGACAAACACACAATAATCTTGTTTTCATTGGAAACTGATGCTGCTGTATGAGTGTCAGCCAGAACTGAAAGTGAACTCACTGTTTGTGAAGTCCATCATCATCATCATCATCATCGTCATCGTCGTGAGCAGAGTGTGTCTCAGTCTCATGACCAGAGTGCTCATCTCCAGAACAACGGAGGAACAGGTCTGGTCACATCAGGTTCACCATGTCCAAACCCGTCCACTGAGCTGCATGTAAACTGATCCAGAGTACGACCAGAGTCCAGAGTCGTGTGCAGGAACCCTTTTGGATTTCACGTGTCGCACATTCCTAGATCCATCCTCCAGCTCATCCGAGATGTGAATAAAAGCCTGAGGTCCACGGTGAAGATCCCAGAAACTGATCCCAGTTTATTTCACAGTCTGAACGTCTGGTGCAGTCGTCTGAAAACCAGCACAAGCTATGTGAGCGTCGCCTGCGATCTGGCCTGGATCTGCAGAGAAAAGCTGGTGTGTCCGGATGATGAAGCTGGATTCTGGGCTGCAGAGCCGGTCTGACTTGTCGGCAGCTGCCTCAGGGCGTCAGCTGTAATTTACAGCCTGAGCTCATGACACACCTGATGAACTCTGAAGAAACATATAGAGGACATATAGAGCTGCTGGTAGGCAGGGCTGATCCTGCACAGCCTGCAGGAGCTGTGCAGCAGGTGTTTTGTTTTTTCAGTTCATTAACAAGCTGCAGCTGAGCCGGAAGCGCCTGACACATCACCAACCAGCTACTTTTAGATCTCTCCTGGAGCTAATTAATAAATAAAGTCTGAATTATGCTGCATTCACAGCCCAAAGTGACATTTGTTTGTCCGTGTGAAACAGATGTGGGCTGGAGGCTTGGTGACAGTTGTTAGATACATTTTCAAAACCAACTACCAAAAAGACAAAAAGACAACTGAGTGCAGTCTCCTTTATTCATACGAATCGATTCAGGTTGAGTCTGTCCACCGAGCTGGATGGAAAGTTTCAGAGCACACAGATTTATACTTTGAAGGTCATGTGAGGACACACAGTTCAAGGATTTGTATCTTTGGAGAGAAACTTTGTGTTTGCTGGGACAAGTAGTTCTTCTAAACTATGCAAGAGGCAATTCCAACCCCCAGTCCTTCAGCTGTAGCAGTTGTTGTTAGCATCCAGCTGCTAATGCAACAGGTTTCCCACATTGTTTCACACTAAACTAAGGCCACAAAAATATACAAGGAACCAGGATTACACAAGGAACTGCATAAAGATTAATACAGCAACTTCATATTTTCCATCAACAGTGACTCCTCACAAGGGTGACTGATGAACCACTGTAGCTGTCGAGCTAACCGCTCACTTCAGACACAATAACCAGACCCAAGACGTCTGAATAGGTCGTTTGAGTTAGCAGCTCACTACATCTTCACCTTTATTGTTCTTATTATTGCAGTGGCCTTTCATTGTAGTAATTCTGATGGGACCAAAGAAGAACAAAGAGGTTTGTGAGGGGGGAGGTCGAACACAGGGCCCTGACCCGGGAGACACACCTGTTCAGTCCCACCTTGTTTTAACTTAGGTGATGTTTGATTTACGTGAACTTACTGTACGTAACTTTACTGCTGATGTGTTTCGGATCGTATCCACACAAAACATAACCACACTGACATTTTCTGTGTTGTCTTGGTCACACAAACGTTTGAGCCCATTGTACATCTGGGGAACATAGGACACTAGTAGAACAAGAACTTTGACATAGGACATGGGTAACCTAGGACTTTGAGAACATGGTACCCTAAGAATAAATGACCCTTGGAACATCTGACGTTGAGAACAGAGAACCTTTGGAACACGGGATTTTAGGAGCATGGAGCCCTGAGAAGACAACAAACAAACCTGGACCATTGATTCCTGTGAATAAAAAAACAAGACTCTTGAACTTAGAGCTCTTGGAACCAGGGAACCTAGGACACTGGCAACAAAGGACCCTGAGAACAAACAACCCTTGGAAAATAAGACTCTGGCAACATATGATCCTGAGAACATAGGACCCAGCTAACAAAGGACTCTCAGAACTTAGAACCCCAAGAACTTAGTATCCTGAGAACAAATGAGCCTTGGAAAATAGGACCCTGCAAATGCACGAAGTGAGAACATATGACATGGTGATCATGTGACCCTGAGAGGAGGAAAAGGAGACAAATGATATTTTTGCATGAAATCATAACTGAACTGAAATCAATGAATAACACAAAAACAACAAATGCATTTAAAAATCAACACGTTACTAATCGATACATTAATTGTTTGATGACAGAATTATTTTTTATCTGTTGATTTAGATTTTTTTGCTTCTTGTGATCCAGACTGTTTCACCCGAGGGACGACAGACTGTGAAGAGTCAGACTTTGGACTCTAATGACAGTCAAACATTAACTGTCACTGACCATAAAGCTATAAAACACACAGTGACTCACACACAAACTGTGTTTTGCTGCTCGTTGTTTCAGCCTGAAACCATCGCACACAGAACAGACAGAACACGTCTGCCTGTCGCTGCTGAAACATCTGCAAATATCATCAAATACTCAACCGTCGAATCTTCGCTTTCATCATTTTACTGGTTTATTTGATTTGATTCCTCTGCATCTAAACATTTTAAAATATGCACCCATCCTTAACCTGTTCATTGCAAATCAAGTGATTCTGGTTTATTTTATGCTTATTCATATATCAACAAGCATGTTCACACCAAAACCTCTATAGCCAAAACTAGTTTAGGTTTAGTTTAGTGTAGGTTACATCTCCAACTTGAGGTCAGTATCTGTAACTGCTCCTCTTATTCCTTTGACTCATCAGTTCGTCAGCAGAGCAGAACCTGGGCTTCCTCATTTGGACATGAAAATCTTTATCATTCTTCTGCTTCCTGCCGTTGAGTCTGACTTCTCCTTTTCAGCCGGAGTCTCAGTTCCCGTCTGCACACGTTAATGCTGAACTGACGCAGAGCAGCCGTGCAGGAAACCTCACTGCAATGAAGGTTTATCTCAATTTCAAAGCAACAGCTGCTGCAGCTGGCGATGATGATTTCACTTTCTATTTAATGTCTAATCAAATAACTACAGCTTTATTTTTATAGACGTCATTTCTATTTCTATTTAATTATGTAATGAAAAGACGCTCATAGAAATAAAAACTGGGGTCGGTCACACTTCAGGTTACATTGATGCCACTGAACACTGATTTAAGGCTCCAGGGCAATGGTACAGCCTTAACTGACAAGATGCTAACAAGGGATCTCAGTGTTAACAAAGCCACCACCTCACTCATTAGCATTTACTTCAATCACATTAGCAACCATTTAGAAACTCTGTGGCAACCTAGAAACCCACAAAATAACACCATAGCAACCGTCTGAACCACCTGGCAACGTCGATAAAAGCATCCAGTGACACCTGAGCAAGCTAATGGACAAAACCAAGACACAGGCGGCCATTAAACCAACTTCCTGCCCACTGTAGACCACCATCGTCTCTGCGCTCGATCAGGAGCCCTGTGGTGTCATCCTTCAGCAAGAAAGTCAGGTGATGTAGTATTAAAAGCGAGTAGGTCAGTATGACAATGAGGTGGTTGGACGAGGGCACGCAGTTTGTATCCTGACACCAAAAGTCAACATGGACATGACATAACTGACGTCCCATTCCTCATGTCAACCAAGCTTTGACTTCTAACCCAAACGCTGTGATTGTTACACTTCATACAGTTTACTCTTCTGACTTGCTGTCAACATCAGATGTTTGTCTTGCTTCTGTGTAAGAAGCATGTCACAGGATGGGTTTCACGGTCATTTTAGGTGGGGCTGAAGACTGTCATCGTCATGATCATCATCATCATCAATACTGAGTAGGAGGTGGGGTGGGGAACTACAGGGAGCGGCTCTGGTGAGTTTATGGCCCCTGGCAGAGTGTAAAGTCCTCCTGTTAGAGCCGCAGATGTCAGACTGACTGCTGGAGGACAGAGACCAGAGCTTCAACCAGCCAACCTGTTCGCCTCCACACATCCAGGCTTCACCAGGCGCTGTGACCCCGTCGGCCTCGTCGACTCTGAAGGCTCCTTTGTTTTTTCAAACCATTGCTGTAGTTGGATTCCCTCTGAGGGTCTCAGCCTTTTCATCTGAAGAGTTTTCTGGAAACGTAGCCATCATGTCGACGGCTGTGGAAGGGACGGGGTTCATCATGTGCATCATCAGCTGGCTGGTCAACGGAGCGGCGCTGGTCAACGACTACTGGAAGATTTCCACCGTGTCCGGCAGCATCATCATCTCTCAGAGGCAGTTTGAAAACTTGTGGCACTCCTGTGTCGAAAACAGTGCCGGCATCGCTGAATGTAGAGACTTTGAATCGCTGCTCGCCCTCCCCGGTAAGACGGCAACACTGATGCACTGGGCTTCACGACCCCGTCTGAGTGTTTAAGACCTTCAGATACGACGGTGACAAAGTACTCAAGGCTTTTTCTTGAGTCATTAATATAAATCTGATCTACACGACCTGAACTAATACAAAATAATCGAGCATATATTAATTATTGTGTTTCTAGACTTTTAAAATCAACATTTTATGAACTTTTCAGGATCTCTGAAAAGCATAAAATGAGAGCTATTGAGCCAGTGTGGATAAATGAAGTGTTAAACAGGACGACTTCTTGTTTGGAAACTGGATGTAGATGATTGTGGAGCTTTTCTTCACTTTAATTTGTGAAACAATTGATTCATTACATGAGCTGCTAAGTTGAGGAGACGGACTGAGGTCAAGTTCCTCATATGCATGATGCCATAAATCGATTTTCTACCAGTGTTCAGATTCAGAAAGTGAAATAAGTCTAAAGATTAATTTAATTAAACCACTTTGAACTTGACCTGTTGGTCTGTGGAGCCTCCAACTCATTAAAACTGTAGAAAACCCGTTGTTCAGGAAATAGGCCGACCCGCCATGTGGCACAATTTCAGAATCACTCGTCCAAAGGTCGGGGGAATTCCCGCCTAAATCCAAAAATGAAGATCGCTTACTGTTACAGTTTGTCACAAAGACGATGAAGCTACTTCAGCATGGTGTACATTATGTATTATGTTGATAATAGTGATGTGAGTTTATGTATTTATTGATGTGTCAGACTGCACAAGATTATCTTTTCGGCGCCATTTTGAGCCCTCTCCTCCACTGACAGTAAAATGGAGGGAAACAGTTGTCGTGTACAGACACAGGCGGCCATATTGTGTTGACGGGGCAGTTCGCAGTAATCAGTCGTTGTCTCTTTGCTTCGTTTGGCCGTGAAGCTCACAGACAGGTTTGGTATCTTTGTAAAGTTTTATGTGTGGTGAAGATCGAACCAGAGGCGCTTTAGGGTTCTGAAACGAAGGCCTGTGATTGGCCAGACATGTGAAGTGTTTCGTTTAACACACTTAGTTTCAAATAATTAGTTTCACGTAACAAAACCTGGTCGAGTCTTTTTTTGAACCAAACTTGTGATTGTGATTGACTGTCGGCAGTGAAACTGTGGGAGGCTCATAAAGAGGCGTGGTGTTTTATGATGATTGGAGGTCATCTGGTCAATAAATGACTACCACAGTACAGCTGGGTACTGCGAAACGCACACACACACACACACACACACACACACACACATTTAAAGGTGCAGCTTCCTTGATGATAATTTTTAATGTAAAACAGAAACCAAAGGCTTACGGGTGGTTGAGGCAGACCAGGTCAAAACCAAGAATCAGTCCAAACCGCAAACAAATCAGGTGAAACCAATGATCCACAAACTAAAAGAAAGAAAGTAAAAACACTCCAGTTGTGTGAATCAGTCGACATGTTTCGACTCTCATCCAAGAGGCCTCTTCAGTTCTGTTGGATCAGGGTGGGTCCCAGGCTTTTAACCTGTCCGCAGTGTGGTTACTGCACTTTAGAGCACTAACGACTGTGGTTGGGGTATGTCAGGGTACTTCACCTGTGGTCAGTGGAGGCATTAGTTGGGTAACCATGGTTGATAGTGAGCAGTAATGGTCGTTGGGTTGAGTCACACCACCTGCGACTAACGTTATGTTAGTTCCACTGTCACTTGAGTATTGTTACGTTTCCTGGCGAGGGATGAAAGGTAGGCGTCCATGTGTACAAGGATACAGATGGACACAGTTTAGACAGGGAAGACAGAGGACGGAGGAGTGAAGGAAGCCAGCTCTGTGAAAGTAGAGAGACCTTCCCTCAATGGTGGAAGGGGGATCTGCAATACCATCTGCCTCCCACCAACAACCCTTACTCATGTGACTAACAACCATCGCTACCTAACGCTGGACTGTTACCTCTCTCCTCCAACTTTCCAACAACTGTCATTGACCCTAATGTCTCCAACAACCACAGTTGAAGCACCCTGGAGTATCCCAGCATCTCTGGAGCACTAACCAGCACTGACCACACCCCACACAGGTTAAAAACCTGGGATCCACCACGATCCACCAGAACTGAAGTGGCGTCTTTGATGAGAGACGAAACATGTTCAGGGAACCTTTTACAAGTCCAGTTGATCTCTATTCACAACCCTTCGAATAACTGTGGCCCGGATGAATGGGAACCCCCACAGAGATACAAGCAGAGATACCACAACAGTCTCCAAAGGAAACAGGAAGTAACAACACTTTACAAAATAAAACAGGAACCAAGCAGAAACTCAAAACAAGAACTATCAGGTAAAAGCTTGTGAACTGACATCAAACGGGTCCTATTCAAACCATATTAACTTTTTTTTCACTTAACGTTATTTTTAAAATCCCTTATCCGTCTGAAGAGCGTCACTGTAAAACACGCATCCTCTGGATCTTTGTCACTTTTGTTTTGTCACGTGTCGTTTTTCAGATTTTTATTTATTTTTAAAGGTGAAATCTGCAGACGTGCTTTGTTTATCACATCAAGAGGATGATGACGTGTTTCTCTCTGTTCAGCTCACGTGCAGGCGTGTCGAGCTCTGATGATCATCTGCCTGCTGCTCGGCCTCGGTTCCATGATCATCGCTCTGCTTGGACTGAAGTGCATCAAGATTGGCTCGGCCACCGACCAATCCAAGGCCAAGATCGCCGTCACCGGGGGAATACTGAGCATCCTCGCTGGTGAGTCAAAATCACACAAGACATTACATATAAATCCCTTTATGGTAAATAATGTTTTTAACATGCCTGTAGCTGCTGATCAGTGTGTGTCCTGATCAGTCTGTCAGCTGATTTATTAAAGCAGAGACTCAGCTTCAATGCTCTGCAGAGACTCTGGAGTCACAGCAACACATCACTGTATTAAAGCAGAGACTCTGGAGTCACAGCAACACATCACTGTATTAAAGCAGAGACTCACTCCTGAGTCACAGTGCAACACATCACTGTATTAAAAGCAGAGACTCAGCTTCAATGCCTGCAGAGACTCTGGAGTCACAGCAACACATCACTGTATTAAAGCAGAGACTCTGGAGTCACAGCAGCACATCACTGTATTAAAGAGACTCTGGAGTCACAGCAACACACTGTATTAAAGCAGAGACTCTTGGAGTCACAGCAACACATCACTGTAGCTAAAGCAGAGACTCTGGAGTCACAGCAGCCATCACTGTATTAAAGCAGAGACTCTGGAGTCACAGCAACACATCACTGTATTAAAGCAGAGACTCTGGAGTCACAACACATCACTGTATTAAAGCAGAGACTCTGGAGTCACAGCAACACATCACCACACACTGACTCTGACTCACACAGCAGCAGACACACTGCTGACTCAGCAGGAGCAGCAGCACTCAGGCTGATCTGTGCACAAAATGTGAATATTGGCAATAACATCATATAAATCAAACTTAATACAGAACATAACAGCTGTCAATATAGAAACATCAACAACAAAACAGAAATAGCATTTTAATGATAACAAATCTAATTCAGAACACACTGAAGCTGAATGACAGCGACCCTCGTGGCGTCTCCACACACTCTTGGTGCTGACAGTTGTGTTTTGCAGGTCTGTGCTGCATGATCGCCGTCTCCTGGTACGCCTACAGGGTCGTGCAGGACTTCAACGACCCGTTCTACGGTGGTATGAAGTGAGTCGACCCGAACACGTCTGTCATCGATCCTCTCACACAAACACAGCTAGATTATAATCAATAAGACCACAACTCAGACATTTTCAGCATAATGCATGTTTAATGAACAGACCAGACGGTTCACAGGTGTTTATCGTCCTCCAGAAAGAGCTCATGTTGTGTTTGTTGCCTGAACTCTGCGTGTGTGTGTCTTTGCAGGTTCGAGCTGGGCACCGGTCTCTACCTGGGCTGGGGCGGAGCCTGTCTGGCGATGCTGGGTGGAGGTTTACTCTGCACCGCCTGCAGGAGAGCGTCGCCTGGAGGCAAGAAAGGGTGCGTGCTGCTGACATGGCATGAGGTGTTATCACTGAAAACTAACAGAATCCCACTGCACTTACAGCGAGGGTGCAGCAAGGCATTGTGGGACAGCATTACCTATGCTCCTCTCCTTAAGGATGGTCCAGTGTATCCTATGCTAAAGGAGACAAGGAAGGAAGCACTGAAGCACCTTTCCTTGGCATTTAGACACTCCGTCTGAAGTGTCTCGAATTGTTTGGGTCTGACCTCATCTTCTTGTTGTCCTTTTTGTTTATTTGCAGCGGTTACTATGGAAACCCGCCACAGAAGGTCTACACGGCGACAGCCAAGTCGGACCCGGACGCCCGAGCTTACGTCTGAACACAGGAGTCGCAGCTGACGAACGTTTGACAGGCTCAAGTGACAACTTCATAATATACAGAGTCTAAAACAAACAAATAAGTTGTTTATTTGTGTGTGTGGTGATCACAGACACACACACACACACACACACACACACACACCCTGTCTGACATGTTGCTTGTTTTTTTAAAGTTTTTGTGGTGAAATCTTAAATGTTGGGGACATCCAGAGACGAGTGGACGACGGCTAATCATGGGTTAATTCTGTCTGTTGTTATTATCTGAATAAAGTTTGTATTATTAGAAGAAGTGTTTGTTTGTGTTCTGATTTAATGGTTAAATTACCACAGTTCATCACATGAACACATTATAATATGATGTTAAGTCTATCTGTCTATAAATCCATCTGAACCTTTCGATACAGCATTTCTGTTGTTTGGAGTCTAATCTGTGTCTGTGTTTTGGTTGTTTTTGTTTGTTTGTTTTGTAGCTTTTTATGGTCACATTGTGTCTCTTTGTTGTTGTTTGCTGTCCCGTGTGTAGTAAACATGCTGAGTGAAGCATCCATGGTGACAATATAACACAACACAATCACGCTCATGTAGATGTTTCGTGAGCTGCTGATGAATAAATCAATAAACGCTGCTGTTGAATCTGATCACAAACACGTATTGATCATCGATCAGCAGAGAGTCTAAACTGATCAGAAACACTCAACAAAGAGGCTTAAAGTGTCCTGAGGTAGGACGCCACACACGCTTGCTCCTGCACGTGCACATTGTATGTTGTAGGTGCAGGTGTGTGTGTGTGTGTGTGTGTAATCTCCTGTGTAATAATGATGATTAATGCGCTGCAGGGCAGTAATCCACCTCTGTCTGTTCACCTGCTGACAGGCAGAACGGTGGATTAAAGCTCCACAGCATCACTCTGTCTATGTATAGACACACACACACACACACACACTCTGTGCAGACTGGATCAGACCTGCTGCTCAACCTTCAGGCTGCCTCTGGACAAACTCTGGGTGTCAAAAGTCTTTGTTTTCTGTCTGTTCGCACTAATTTCTGCAAAGCTGAGACTGAGAGCGATTGAAAAGAGAGATGAATCATAATTATCAGTTTATCAGTGTTTTTATTACTGTAATGAAGAATAACACGTTCACACGGTGCGGCCGCAGGTTTGCTGTTGTGATACTCTGAATGAAAAGTTATTTTACATGTAATTTACAATATTAATGCACATTGTTTCATTTCTCTGCAGAGCTTTAATCATTAAACGCTGTTTCCCTGCAGCTGAACCGTCACCAGTGATCATCGGAGGATTCGTGTTCTGTTACAGGAGCTAGTGTCGTGTTTTGTCCCGTACAGTGAACTGAATTCGCTTTAATGAGTTTAAATGTGTTTCATTCATGTTCAGGTTGGTGTTGGTTCATCTGTTTCCAGATACATTGAGCCGGAGATCAGACACCGCTCTGGACTCGATCTCTGCGTTTACTGCGTCGACTGTCTGCACTGTAAACTGAAGGCGTGGTCGTTGAATATTGACTGACAATTAATTGATATCAGCTGGTTTATTGGGCACAAACACAGAAATCTAATGTAGTTTAATGCAACAGCCCTGCGATAACCGCTCCTTCTGTGCATTTTACATAGTAATAAATAAACAAATAATAAACAAATGATGAAACAAACAACATAAAAACATCATTTATATCAAAATACACCTTTAATAAAGTTTTAATCATTTGTGGAATGTTTGTGCAGCAAATCTGTTGTTTTTATTTATTATTTTAACGTACTTAGTGTTCCTGCCATGTTCCCTCTCTCCCTCTCTCTCCCTCTCTCTCTCTCTCTCTCTGTCTGCAGGTGTCTCTCGCCCTCTCTCTCTAATCTGGCCTGGTTGTGCTGACTGAGGGGGAACCTGCTTCAATCCTCTCAGTCGGCTCTTTCACAGGAAGTCTGTCTGGATGTTGTCGTTTGAGGTGTGTGTGTGTGTGTGTGTGTGTGTGGGTGGGTGTGTGTGTGGTGAGCGCTGAGTGCTGAGGGTTGGTCAAAGTTCACAGCCGGGCCAACCTGATTGGCTGAAGGGGCTGTGGCGTACAGCAGGTGTTTACATATAGAGCTTCACCGAGCGGCGTCCATCTCCTCCTCCGATCCAACAACACACACACACACACACGCACACACACATCCTCCACCTCTGCAACCCAGGTGAGTCTCTCTGATCTGAACACACACACACACACACACACACACACAAAACCTCCATCACCACATAATTTATCTTAATCTTCACACACTCGGACTCAGAAAACAAACCTTTACCTGATTTGTGTCTGAATTTCATTGACTGATTTGTTCACAATTTGGATGATTTGGACTCAAAACCAGTGAAGAAGACGCAAAAACAGATTAAAGAATTACTTTAAAATCCAAAATGAAAACCTAATGTTGATTGTTGATCCTGTAAAGCTGCTGATAAAACTGATTCTCCACATATAAAACATGAACTTGACTAAATTTGACTTGACTTCTGAGATTTTATGAAAAATGATGCGGACGAATGATTTGAATATGAAGGTGAAGTTGTTGTTTACTTTCCTTAAGCACGTGTTTGTAGCTCGACTTGCAGTGAACAGCTGAACGTAAGAATGACAGGAAAACTGAACGCTCCTCTGACGAGCGTCAGACGTCGGATCGTGGTTTTCATCGACGTGAAAGACGCCTGAGAAGGTTTCAGAAGGATTAAGAGGCTCAGCGGAGTGAAGTGTGTTCAGTCTCATACAGACTCAGCAAATAATGTAAAAACTGCTGTTCGATGTGGAAACGATAAGACATTAGGTTGTTGTGTGTGCAGCTTTTTAAATATATCTTTAAATAATGTGCAGTTTGGGACCAAATTATAATGACATGCTTTAATGTGAACTGAATAGTGCAGTTTGTGTGTTTACACACCGTCCTGATGCAGAAGGTGGCGCTCACAGCAAAAGCAATTTAAAGATGATCCTGGTTAATTTAATTAGTGTTCACGTAATTGTCATACTTCACAGAACAGGTTTCTTCAGTAGAAAGCTGTTTCACTCGTCGTCACAAAGCATGAAGACTCGAGTCAGCTGAAAAACTACAGACATTAATGTGATGAGCTCAGTTTCTGATCAGATCAAACCATTTTCAACCTATTAAACATTAAAACTTCATTAACCAGCAGCAGCATCTGCTAAAGCACTACATCTGCTAGGTTAGCTCACAGTAAGGTGACAACAGACACTAGATGGCTAACTAACAGATGGATAACTAACAGGCTAACTAACAGATGGATAACTAACAGGCTAACTAACAGTTAGCTGAAACATCCCACGCTGCTGCACCGCGTCACATGACTGCAGCTGCTGATGTTTTGATTGAGTGGCAGCAAACATCAGATTGTACCTTTACGTTGTGAGCTGAACCTCCAGGAGCTTTGACGCTCAGGTGTCTGAACATGTTTGTCTCGTTCCGTCAGGTGACGCAGAGTCGCTGCCGTCGATCTGCACCAACATGAGTCCAAAAAACATTGTTTTCAAGAAGATCTGCAAGGACAAGTCGGTGAGTGTCACCCAACCACAGCTGCAGCTGCCGTTTGATTCACTGCAGCTGATGTTCTGTCGTTTTGTGAACCTCGTTCGTTCTCAGGAGACGAATAAAGTTTTACAGAGATTGAACCCTCTGGCAAATCCAGCTTCCAGAGACTTGAATGAATTCTTCACTGCATCAGATAGGCTTGATGATGACTCCAGATGTGTTCAGGGACGTCTCCTTGGATTAAAGGACATGATTTTAGTTTAAATGTCATTAAAATAAGACCAGCCTGCTGAGAGCTCAACCCCTTAGACAAATAGTTCATTCTCATAAAAGCATCAGGCGCAGTGGATCAGCACGGTTTGGTCATTTAATCCAGCCCCTCTGCAGAGGACGAGCAGGCGATCGATGGATGATGGATGCATTTAATTCCTCACGAGGTCGACACAAAGACACGACAGGGTGTGATGCTTCGCGCCGCAGGTTACAGGCGACTGTCGACGTGCTCGGTGATGTTTAAATGGGCCGAAGTCTGTCGGCCGAGTGTTTGATTCTGTTTAAGCTTGTTGATAAAAACCTTTGAAAATAAGGCAAAAATCGATTGTTTATTGATTATTTGTTGATGATTGGAGATTCTGAATCCTCTGAGATTGAGATTAAAACTAATCAGCTCATTTTCTAATCTGAGTATGAGAGGAATAAAGTTTTCATCCTTCAGCGATGAAACGATAAAGCGCTGCTCTTTAATAGAGTTTGTTGTGGATTGGATGAGTTTAACACGGAGCAGTCCGGCCTTTCTTCACCTGAGGTTCACACGTGATGATGCAACTCGTCACCAGCGACTCTCACCTGTTCTCTGCAGGTGGGAGTCTACATGGGGAGGAGGGACTTTGTGGACCGTGTTGACTCTGTGGACCCCGTTGGTGAGTCAGAGCCGTCAGTCTGCTCCTGATGCATCAAACCGATGAGGTTTTATAGTCACTGTGAGCCCTGTATGTGTTTTTATCGTTAGGTTGTTTATCCATTAATACTTTTTCTCTTAAAAGTCTCATTGTTTCAGTGTTTTTCTGTCAGTGTAATATCATGAACCTATGTTTCAAAATAACTTTGAAATTAATTAACTTTCAAATTAATTAGGCTACGAAAGTCGACTTTAATCTTAATTCATGTTCATTTTTTATGCATTTGACCTTCATCTCTCCACTAGATGGCGTCATCATCATCGATCCTGAGGCTCTGCAGGGCAGGAAAGGTCAGTGCCCAAACACTTTCACTCACTCAACATGTTTTCATGCATGTTGGAAGCATCTCAGACCTCTGCACTGCACCTGTCCGTGCATTCAGCTGCAGCGCTGTAACGATGCCTTCACAGGTCTCAGGCAGCTGCAGCTCGTCACTGCTTGTTCTCAGGCCTCGTGTCTGTTGTGAAGCATCCAGACCCCTCAGCTCATCTGGGACAGGCTTACTCAGCGTTCAAAACCAAACGAGGAGGTGCAGCTTTAGGTCTCTCTGCTCCTCACCTGTGGAACGAGTTCCTGAACACCTGAGCTCGTTTAAACCAACCAGGGCTTAAAACACCAACACTGCTTTTTAATCTGCAGATAGTCATTTTTTATCGTCTTTGAAAACAATTTTTCAACTTGCCCTCCTCATCATCCTTTCATAGTTTTACCAAATTAAACTTTATGTTTTGTTTGTTGCCCAAGACTAAGCCCGACAGATTTGGTGCTTCTGATCTTTGTCAGAGTTTTAAATAAAGTTTTTTTCATTCAGTGTTTGGTCCACGCTGTGGGAGACCCATGTTGTCATGTTGCCTTTGTCCTCCACCCTCCAGTGTTCGTCACCCTGTCCTGCACCTTCCGGTACGGCAGAGACGACATGGATGTGATGGGCATCGCCTTCCGCAGGGAGCTCTACCTGTCCACGCGCCAGGTGTACCCGCCCCTGCAGGACCGCGAGAAGGGAGTCCACACCAGGATCCAGGCCAGGCTGCTGCGCAAGCTAGGAGACAACGCCTACCCGTTCTTCTTCGAGGTGAGACGAGAGGCTGAAGGTTTCACATCAGCTGCAGAGAAACTACAGTGAGACACTTCAGATTCAGCTTAAAGTGCCGAGTTTGAACTTACACTAAAGAACCGACAGCAGCAGTCAGGTGAAACGTCTTCGTCTCAAATGCAAAACTGCATGACCCCTGCTTTGTTCTCAGGAAGTAATCACCTCAGGTTAGAGTCTGAAACATCCTGCAAAAACAATATAACAGTTATAAAATCAGATCCATATGATGGTTGAATCAGAACTTTCACAGTCATGTTGCCAGATGAGGAAATATTAAAGTTTCTGCATGTAGCTCAATCTACTGCCTCGTCTGGGCAGGATCAATCATCTTTATTGCTCTGAGGCCACGGTGGTGGACGACCTGCAGCCTCCTGCTGCTCATGACTCCTTGGATCGAACACTCAGTTGACGATGCTGTCAGCGTGTCGCTGTCTGTCACAGTCACTGAAAACACTCCTGACTTCCTCCATTTCCACACAAAGGACTGACTCATGTTGCTTTTTGTCCTCCTCAGTTTCCAGACAACCTGCCCTGCTCAGTGGCTCTGCAGCCGGCGCCCCACGATGTCGGCAAGGTAAGGTCCCGACTGAGGAACCAGGCGGCTGCTGCTGAAGTGAACTCCTCCGAGGAGGGTGATGCTTCTTCTCTCTCTTCTTCTGCAGCAATGTGCCGTGGAGTTTGAGATCAAAGCGTTCAGTGCAGAGAGCCAGGACGCTAAAGTCCGCAAACGGTAAACCTGCAAGTTCACAGCACAAAGAATCATTTCACATTTTCATTATTTCTGTTTGATTGTGTCTCCAACAGGAGCTCAGTGAAGCTGATGCTCAGGAAGGTCCAGTATGCTCCAGAGAACGAGGGAGTGGCGCCCTCCATTGAAACCACCAGGGACTTTGTGATGTCAGATAAGCCGCTTCATGTCAAGGCGAGCCTGGACAAAGAGGTGAGAATCACATTGGGTCCAGTGTTGATCAGCAGGATCCAGCTGCCCCCCGTCAGTGTGTGTGTGTGTCTCTGACAGACTCCACATGATGAAACCTGCTCCTCTGTGTCCTGCTGCAGCTCAGCACAGTAGCTTTAGCTAATAGCATTAGCTGCAGCCTGTCTGCAGCAGCTCTCTCCAGTCTGCAGCAGCATGTTTCTTCAGGAAGTTGTGCTTTGGTTCAGGGTTTCTTCTCTTCTCTGGCTGCCAGTAGTCATCCCGGTTACAGCAACAAACTCTGCACAGCTCCTCTCTCCAACGCTCACTCACGTCTCCACAGACGTCTTCCTGCAGCAGCAGCTCTCACAGCTGAGACACACACAGACTCTGGTTCATCATGTTGATGCATAACTTCTGAGTCTGAGACAGTTTCAGTGGACGGACGCTGACGGGGGCAGTTGTCCTGTTTCCTGCTAACAGCTGATCAACACTGCAGCAGTTTCCACAACATTCAGGCACTAAAAACATTTATCAGGCTGCCATCATGTGTGAAGTCTGGACCAATCACAGAAAACACTGTGGACGAGCTGAAGATCCCTGCACGACTGTGTCTGAAACGCCTTGAGAGCGTCGACTGTTTCTGTTGAGACGAGCTGAAAACCAGATCATCAGTCAGTTTGTCTGTGTTGTCTGATCGCTGGTGCTGTTGCAGGTGTATTACCACGGCGAGCCCATCAAAGTGCACGTCAGCATCACCAACAACTCCAACAAGAACATCAAGAACATCATCATCTCTGGTAACCACACACACACACACACACACAGACACACACACACAGAGCTTGTTGCGTGTCAAATAAAGCGCCGTCTCTTTGTTTTTGTCCTCAGTGGATCAGGTCGCCACCGTCGTGCTGTACTCCAACGACAGCTACGTCAAATCTGTGGCCATCGAGGAACCTGGGTATGAGACGCACAACGAACAGCTTTTCCCTGTGTGTGTGTGTGTGTGTGTGTGTGTGTGTGTGTTATTTAAGATTCAGACATCTGAAGTCTTTGCAGACAGTTTTGGTTTTGTTTTAGTGAGATTGGTGGACGGAAGCCTTCGAGGTTCATGTCTCGTTTGGTCTGCAGGCCCTTGACAAATTGAAAGAACCTTGAAGTGTCAGATCAACTGTTGGATACTTTGCTTATTTTAATTAAGTGGTTCACTCACAGCGTTTCTCTTTGGGCCTGTTCATACATCACAACATAATTAGGAATAATTAACCGATGGTAACGAGCCTGATGAGGAGCCTCACACTGAGCCTGTATTTGCGGCCCTGACCCCGTGCTGAGTTGCTGTACCTCTCTGATGTTACTGTGTCTTCAGGGACTCGGTGTCTCCGGGGGCGACGCTGCAGAAGGTCTACACGCTGCTGCCGCTGCTGGCCAACAACAGGGAGCGGCGCGGCATCGCTCTGGACGGGAAACTGAAGCACGAAGACACCAACCTGGCGTCGTCCAGCATGTGAGCGGACAGTCCAGATCGTCTGTGCGCGGCAGGAACATGATTTAATCCTGAAATAACGTTTTTCCTGCTCTTTCAGCATCAAGGAGGGCGTGCTGAAGGAAGTCATGGGGATCATGGTTTCATACAGAGTCATGGTGAAGCTCATCGTTGGAGGGTGAGTGTCTGCTGCGCTTCACTCTCAGGAACAGGTTAAAGACTCTGAAGACACAAGCGTCAGCGACGTGCTCACGCTGCGTGAACACGACTGACTGCAGGTTCGACCAACATTCTTGTTTTTAATGTGACGTCTCCTCACTTCGACTGTTTCACGTCTTTGTCTCCGCCGCGCTCACAGGATGATGGGATCCAGGTGAGTCGACGATGATGTCGCTCTGTCTCCGTCTCAGGGTGTGTGTGTGATTAACCGTGTGTGTTTCGCTGCAGTGAGGTCGGCCTCGAGGTTCCCTTCAAACTGATGCATCCTAAACCAGATGCAGGTGAGGAAACAGATTCATTGTGTGTGTGTGTGTGTTTCTACGATATCACAGTAGACGATCGAACTGAACCCTGTTTTCCTCTTTCTGTATCGCTGCCACAGTGAAGGAGAGGTAAGCTGCTTCTCTCAGACAAACACTTAAAGAAATGATTTGAAGATTTTTCTCGTCGTGCCGTCGGAGAAGCGTCGGTCCTTCTGAACGAAGCGCCCACTCGTTTGCCGGCAGGTCGATCAGCAGCAGGACCAGCTTTCCTCACTTTGCTTAAACTCTTCTGTTTGTCTGAATGAAACTAGCTCAGCAGAGTTTACCTTAAACACCGGACTCATGTTGGAGGATCTGTCTACCCATGAGCCTCGGCTGCTGTCGGTCCACGCTGCGTCTCTGATCACAACCATCAGTGATCTGAAGTGTCGTCATTTCACTTATTGATCAGTGATTAACACATTTCATTATCATATGATCACAGACTGAATCAAATCAACTGTTGTTTAGACACTTTGCTTATTTTAATCAAGTGGTTCACTTCACAAACATGACAGAATGATTAAAGTACGGTAACGAGCCTGACTTTAGCCAATCAGCACAATCAGCACAGCGCATTGCAAATAAGGGAACTTCAGTCTGTGAACGCAGCAGCTGGAGGCAATAACAGGAGGGACTCTGGACACAACCATTTAACATGAGCGCTGAAACAAAGCCGATGTTCGATTTATTCAGATTTAACCCCACAGGAGCAGAAACGTCTACAAAACTGTCCAACAACTCCACGTAGATAATGAGTAAGTAAAGGTTTTGGTTGACCCCGTGCTCCCGTCCATGTGCTCAGCCGCCGCCGCTGTGTCTGTGTGTCTGCAGTGAGCAGGAGGAGGAGATGGAGTTCCAGGAGTTCAAGCGCTCCTACTTGAAGGGGATGATCGACGACGAGGATGAGGATGGAAACGTGTCGGGCGGTGACGACATGGCGCCCAAAGAGCAATAGAATCCGGTCAGGCGTCGGTCAGGGTGGCAGCAGCTGGAGCAAAGGCAGCTGGGAGTTTGAGTTTGTGCTAGAGGTTGAGACCTGCTTAAAAGGACCCTGTCTGTGGTTTTGCATGTTTTCAACACCATGTCTGTGTCCAGCTGAGGCCACAAGCAGCTGCTGACATGCAGAACCACTGATGAGGTCCTTCACTAGAGTAATCTGTAGTTTTCAGTATCACTGCTAAATGCTAGCTGCTAACTGCATTTTTAGATCTGAATTAACGACTTCAGCGCTTCTCTGTTCATGTTCTACCACCGGAGAAGTTTAGTGAGGCCGAGCTTTGACTGTATTTGATCATTGTGAAGATCTGCAGCAGCTAGAAGGCAAACGTTCGTATGTGACGCTCAGTTTGAACACTGAGACAATAAAAGCTGATTGATCCGTTCCTGTGTGATTCCTCTTTGTTATATTGAAATAGAGATTTGAAAAGCTTAAATCTGAGTCAGTGGAAAGCCACAGACCAACCACAGCAACGTGCCTCAGCCCGTCCTTCAGTTCTGACTTCCTGTCTGAGGCCCTGAGCTCCAAGCCGATTGGTTCACACTGACAACGTTTTAAAAACACAAATATAAAGTTTTAATGTTTAAAAGGATTCATTCATTTCCTCAAACAGCTGCTTATTGTAGGCTTTACTGAAATAAATTGGCGGAAATGGTGCATTTATTGGGGACTATTTTCAGCGGCGGATGAATCAACATATCAGGCTCTATTTGTGGCTCATTGATGTGTTTTTATTTCTTTCTAGAGAACAGTGGAGGTCCATGGATCAGAGGAGGAACATCTAATCACACATTTAGATCATTTAACTGCCAACAGCTCTGCAGAAAACACAGAATATCAACAGATTTCTACTCTGATTCGATGATGTGATCGGGTTTGAATGAAGTGCAAAAACACAGTAAACCGATGACGAAAGAGTGGAGCACAAACCTCAACAGATCATTTTTAATTTCAGACAAAAACCACAATGCACAGACACAGAAACGTGAACATGAGCCCGTCAGCGAGGGCTCCGCCGCCACGTTTCCCCAGGCTGAACACCGCCTGCATCGTTCAAACGCTCTGTAAAATAGTTTACTTAGTTTGTGAAAACACTTTAAACTCGTTTCATGGAGAATTTACAATTAGCTAAACGTCGTTAATGGCACACTAACACCTGGCACACCTGCTTCACCTGGACCTGGACATCAGCGCCTCGTCTTCCTGGTTTCTCCACTGTCCTGTTTCCTTCACAGCATCCTTCCTCATCTCCCCGCCTCCTTCCTCAAACCTCTGAATCAGCAAACTCCCTCTGATGTTGTTGTATCGATGGTGTCGATTCATAAACTTTTTGTTATACTTTTTAATTTTTTTACACTTTTTTATTGGAAAACATGAAATTCCAGCTACAATCTCTGCAGTTTAATCGGCACTGTGATTGAGAGCAGGTACAGAAGGAACAACACTTTGAAGGGCTGCCCCCGACTAAACATTGCTCGAGTCACAGTCGACCAGTTGTTGCATGTTCATGATAGTAATTTAATTAATTAAATAAGGGGTGATGCAAGTTAGCAGCAAAGCTAACCGCCTAAGCGTAAAAGTTCAAAACACTTCAAAATTCACAGAAACAGACTTGTAGACGATGTTCAGACTATAAATCACCTCCATGCTGCAGTCACAGGGGTCACACTGACTCTTTCATCAGATGTCTTCTGGTCTGGCCTCGTTCGCTGTCGACAAAGCTCCTGTGCTGGTGGTACAAACACCAACACTCCTCCAAGTTTGCTGCACAGCTAACTGAGCTAACTAGCTAATGGCAGCCAAAGCAAATTTCACACTCAAGTCTGAGAGCAAATTGAGTCTTTCATAGTTTGGGGTGGTGTATCTGTAAAACACATTGCCAGCTGAGTCTGCTCAGTTCTGGCCGAGTGCCGGCACCGCTCTCCATTTTAAGGTGCAGAATCAGGTGCAGTTTGCTGCTTTCTTATCAGACTTATCACAACCATGTGAGCCAATCAAGATCCAGCTTCAACTGATTCCAAGTGTTTCCTTGGCTTCTTTGGGACCATAAATCTGTTTCTATTGGTCAGGAAACAACACAGAGTGAATGTTTCTGTGTGAGATGTGTCATTACTTTACAAAATCACACACTAGGTTCTCTGAATCTGTTGTGAGGTTCCTCCAACTCGACTTCAGACACTGTCGCTTTTGTCTGAAATGAAATGACTGAAATAAAATGTCAGAGGACTTGTGATTAAAGCAGCTGCTCTAGTTTCAGTTTAATATAATTCATTGTTTCTCTCAAGCATTAAATGTTATGCATTATCAACATCTGTAAAGGCAGAATGATAAAGTATCTAAAACTACGCTGCAGCAAGCTGAAGGACTCAAAATAAAGTTTTCTCTGAGGGCGCAAAAAGTGCTTTTAGGACATTTACCATTAGCGCAAATCTGAACCTCTAAGGACGTCTGAAGAAGTCTGCAGCCAGCTCGGTAATCAAGCCATAAAGTGTGTCAAGTGCATGATCAGATGCATTTGTCAAGCTGGCAAAGCATGCAGTTTCATATCTCAGTGAACTGAATCATTACAGTGAACTTATCCCCACGTTTAAAGGGGGGGTATCTTCCTACTTTACTTCCATAATATCTTCTCTGAGTTGTTTCTCTTGTTTGTTTTCAGCACTTCACACAACAAAACACAAAAATACATAAGAAAATATATTTAAAAAAAATGTAATTCTGGTCTCATGATGGTACTGAATGAAATGCCAGAGAACCGCCAACATCATCACAATCCATCCTGATGGAAACAAGAACATCTAAACTGAATTTCATCCAGTTGTTTCACTAAAAACTCACTTGCATGTTCGTTAAATCACGCTGGCTATTAGTTCTGCTCCTACCAGCGAACAAGCCTAGAATGACACAGATTCAGTCTGCAAATTAGGACAATTGAGTATCGAATATCATAGCTTGCTTCCTTTGTGACATCACGCTGAGAGGCAGTTCTGATTGGCTTGCTGTGAGGAGAAGTAGCCACATGACTGCAGTAACTTCTCTGATGCCTCGAAGATAATAACATTTCTGCTTTTCTAGAATACCCCTCCTTTAAAACTTGTAGCTATAAATACACCAAGTGTTTGATTGGGTGTTTGTGGCTGCTTCGTCTACAACTGCGATTTACTGATTGACTGACAGGAGCCTTCTATGGTGAAGGTGTGGTGGTGGTGCTCTCTTTCGGACCATCCCAGTCAAACACTTCCTCATCATCATCCCACGGTGGAATGAATTGTCGGCCTAACGGGACATCGCAGGTGTCGGGGTGCAGAAGATACCCAGAAAACGTGCTGCTGCTCTCGCTGTCGGTGTACATGCCGTTGGTGATGGTGTCCTTCACCTGCAGCCACACCCGCTGCCCCAATAGGAGATGGAGGACGACAGTCTGGCTAGTGGTGGACCTCTGTTGTGATCCTTCTGTTGTTTTGATTACAGGGTAGAAATCACGGAACAGGCCAACCTTTAGAGTTTTATCAGCAACCGCCAGGTGGAAGGTGAAGACATAGGTGCCATTGACGGGGGCTGTGTAGATGCCCCTCATTGGGTTGAAGTGCCCCTGCATATTGCTGATGACGTGTGGGAAAGGAACAGGAAGGTTATTAATTGGATATGACTCATTGATACATGCGGAGAAGGCTGATTGGATGGCCGGGGAGCATGGTCCGGGTATCCCAATGAGACCCATGTTACCTTTGTCGCCTTTTAGCCCGGTGGAGCCCTGTAAACCCTGGGCACCAGTGTCACCTTTGTCCCCTTTTGCCCCTGTTGCTCCTGGTCTCCCATCTGTGCCATTTTTCCCATCCTTGCAATCACATAACCCTTTTTCACCCATATCTCCCTTCTGTCCATTCAGCCCCGGGTCGCCGGGTCTACCCAAGTCACCCTTATCTCCCTTAAAACCTTTGGGTCCAATAGGTCCCGGGACTCCAGGCAGGCCTCGAACTCCAGCTGGCCCAGGGACACCTTGAGTACCTGGTGGACCCTGGACACTCTCGCAGGTGGCAGGACATGTGCCAGATACTCCCTGAGGCCCAGGTACACCTGCTGGACCTTCCAGTCCTCTGTCCCCCTTTTCTCCTGGAAACACACATCATGTATTTCCATCACATTTTGACATACAGCCAAAATGAACTGCACCACTTACAAAAGTAGTACTTCCTTTCATGAAAGGTTCTCGACGGTGTTCTTTATTTTATGTGGCGTGTGTCAGCTCCTCTCCCCAGCATGTCTTTTGTTTAAACTGTCAGAAACTGCTTCTTTCTCACCAGTTGACGGTCATTTAACCACAATAACCGTTATTCCCTGAAGTTAATATCGTACCTGTTATTTTGCCTAAACCAACCTGAACCTTAACCACACCAATCTCAGATCATGAAACTATAACACAAACAACCTGTTTACGAAGAGTGTTGTCAGCTGACCTTTGAAGCCGCGCTCGCCTTTCGTCCCAGTCAAACCAACAGCACCAGGATGCCCTTTCTCCCCCAAGTCTCCCTTCTGACCTGTAACACACAAAGGTAGAAATTACTACCAAAGACGAGGAAAAGCAGGATGACGTGACCTTCGTTAAGAGACATTATATTCATGTTTTAGTCAGTGAAAAGCAAATGCATTTCCAGCTCCACAAAACATAAACAAGGAGGATCAGATGATGCAGAGCACACATCGGGATTGTCTACAAAGAAGACCAGATGGTTTTGATAGACTCTTTCGGCTAAGCTAACCTAGCTTTGCATAACAAAAGTCCAGGGCTGTAGAGATGAAACTGAAATCAGTCATCCAATCTTCCATTGTAATGTTGTTAGGTGTCAGGAAAGGACATTCATTGAGGTGGCCTGTTGAACAGTGGGTCCAAGCCAACCTGCAGGTGTACCCGTCAAAACTGCAACAGCATGGGCGAGGTGAGGTGGTGTGTTGTTTGTTGATTGGCTGTGGCAGATGCCGTTCTCGACATGTAACTCACCCTTCAACCCCTGAGCGCCTGTGAATCCGGGACGACCTTTGAAGCCCATCATCCCTCTTATGCCAGGACTCCCAGGTGCACCTGATCCAAGTCATTGACAGTCATTTTACAAAAAGCCTCTCTTGCCAAACATGTCTGATTTTTCATTTTAATAAAACAAACAAAATGGCTTTAATGAAACAGTATTGAAATTCTCTTTTTGTGCATGTTTCTTAGTGGATTACAGGTTTAACACGTAACAACAAAAGGTTTGATTTTGTATTTTTGTCTTTTCAGAGGTCAGAGGAAACTGGATCTTTGTCTGTAGGGTCTGAGCACTTGTCTTTGATGCTTGGTTAATTAGATCAAAAGAGATAATGATAACTAAGCAAAATAATAAAACAAATCTTTTTAATCTAATCCAAATTTAAATTTGTGACATACCTGGAGGGCCCCGGTCTCCACGGTCTCCTTTGGGCCCTACGGTGCCTTTACAGTGCGTGCACAGACAGAAAAAAGGAATCTGGTCTATTGGCGGCGGTACAGGTGCGTTCAACAGCATATCACATATCGCCGTATCAGGCATCGGGGGCATCGCCGGATCTGTTGCCCCAAGTATCCGGAGCATGTTGGAGCCATTGGTGGTGTTGTCAGTGTCTGGCCCCGGGTGTCCGTTGGGGGGATACAGCATATATGACCTCGTCTGCAACTGATCAGGTGTGTCCTCCTCTTGGGTGCCGGACCAGTGGAAGGTGTTGGGGTCTGAGGTGGAGGTGGAGCCGTCCTCATCGCCGGAGTCTATGGTGTCTGGCCTCATCATGGCTGAGCAGAGGGAGGAGAGGGCAAGGATCCCCAGCAGCATGGACAGCATCTGGAGGAAGAGGAGGAGAGGAAGGCAGTGAGAAAATGATCCATCATTAAGTTTTCGATTTCTGTTTCCTTTATCAAGCTTTCATCTACGTCTGGCTCAGATCCATTTATTTCAACCTATTCTGTTTACTTGCAGGATGGTTTGTTGCAACATGCTGATCTGGATCTGGAACAGGTCAAATGATCTCACCTGACGACCATGCTTACACTCTTCAGGTTTCAAGCTTCTCATATCCAGATGAAAACCAGACAGAAACAGATCTGGGACACTTTCATTCACATTCAGCCGTTTTCATGCATCTCTGTTGGTCAGATCTTGTCTAAAACACCTGCCGCTGATTTACATAAAACGCCAGAAGAACGTCTGCACACAGCAGGTACAACCATCATTTATGAGCTTCCTGTTAATGATGCAGCTCAGACAGACTGACCTCTGCTCTGCTGCTCGTCCTCTGCTGGCTGGAACGATGCAGGTTTCAGTCGATCTCGTAGGCTTCTTGCATATATTTAAACTTTTTGTGTTTGTTTGAGTTCTGAACATTTTGGTCATAAAACACTCGACATCTCCAAACACTGAGATCCAAAACCTTCAGCCTGTGCAGCTTCTCTTTGGGCTCACAGGTGAGTTGTCTGTATTATATAGATTGATTTTACGCCTCATCTGGTTGTCGATTTGTTTGAAACTACGACAAAAAAAAACAAAACAGTTTTTGTTTTGAAACATTTTGTTGAATTTGTTTTTTCAGCAGTTTAACTGATAAAAGTCCAAAATCATGTTCCAGTCGACCTGAACGACTCCGAGACAGTAAAAATCCTTTTGAGGTGTTTTGGGAAAGACTCACCGCTCCGTTGTACGAGTCGTGCAGCATCGTCTGCAGCAGGGTTTGAGTTCAGATGAGCAGGATGGAGGAGGCTTTCATCCATTTATAAATGTCGCCCATCTCACCTGAAGACAAAGGCTGAGGACGGGGGAGGGTGGGGGGAGGAAAGGGGGAGGGCGGGGAGGCTCGTCTTCATTGTCCTGCTGAAGAAGAACTAGGCCTCCTGCCTGTGACGTGACCTCCTTCAACCATGAAACTGCAAAAACATATTGAGAGCAGAAAGAAGAGACGCCTCTCTGTTTATCTCCCCATCGTTCTCCACCCTCCCTTTGCTCTCAGCGTCCTTTCAGACAAAGACATCCAACTGTTTCAATGTTTCCACCTCTTCCTCCGTCAGGACTCTGTAAACTCTGGAAAATATTCATCCAACAGGTTGTTTCCTAAAGAGTTTTTGTTCCTGTCGGGAAGGAAAAGCCTCTGAAGCAGCAGTTAAACCATCAGAGGTCAAGAAAACCACAAACTCCACCTGAACCTCCATCAATTGCAACAAATCCCAAAAGAAAACCCAAACCTACAGTTCTTCCTGTTCTGCTCCAAGCCCATTGGTTCCTCCTGAAGATGTAAACCTTATAAAATATATTTGTTTTTATCAAACAAACAGGAAGAGATGATAAACTTGTTGGGGACTATTTTCAGCAGCGGATGGATCCACATTGGGTATCTATTTGTGCTCGTTGATGGTGTTTTTAATGTTTTTTTAGACAACAATGGCGCTCTTCAGCTCAGACCAGCAGCATCTATCAGGCTGAGATACACGTTCGCTGATGGTTTGAGTCTGAACATGAAGACTAACGATAATCTGCCCACGTTCAGCAGCCGCGAGGCGTCACACGGGTTCAGTCCAGTTTCTGAATTCTGCTGCTGTCCCTGAATATTTTTACAAATTTGGCGACTTTCTACTTTTCTTCATCCACAGTTTCAAGAGATTTACATGTTGGATTCAACACGAGATGAACAGATGAACTGAAATCAACGACTTTTCAGACTTTAGATCAAGACAGTTTCTTCAAATTTAGCCCAAACTTTCACTTGATGATGATCTGATCAGATTCTGGGGGTCAGAGGTCGCCATGAGCTCACAATGACTCTACACAAACTCAACAGGATGAAACGATGAAGTGATGACGTTTTCAATCACAGAGGTCAAAGGTCGACTTCCCTGTGATGTCATGGTGTTGTGTCGTTGCTCAGCAGCGTCACTGCAGCTTTGTCTCTGCAGATGAAACGTGTCTGACAGACAGTTTGATGGAAACTCCACCGGCTGGAGGAGACGAGCAGCTGCTGGGAGGTAGAGCTGAACTCTTCCTTCCTCTTCCTGTCTGCTTTACACTGTTTATTCACACATGACTTAGAGTCGCACATTTAAAATGATCTGGTTCATACAGGAACAACGGTGAATCCATCGTCTTCTTCTGCGTAAATCATTTGTTGCTTTAAAGCTGAAATAAGAGGAAACTGAATATTTGGGACAGAGATGACTCGTGAAGGAGGGATTGTTGTTGCAGCGTTCTGGTCTTTTCATGCTCTGAACAAACAGCTCAGCTGGCACAAGAAGCTGCTCCACAATGCAGTAATCCAACACTTCACAATGAGCAGCCTACTTCTGTGGGTTGCTTTGTTTAGAAGTGTTAAACAGCCGAGAACAATGACTCTATTCACCACCCCGACACCTCGTCGGATCATCATCAGATACTTCTAATAAAACTAATTAGAAACAAGTGGACGCAGGTCGGCACTGAAATATAAAACTGGGTTCATTCAAGAGATAAACTGTGACAAACGAGTGTGAGGTGATGTTCAACAGGCTGATCACGTAGAGATCGGTCTTCTACCGCAGTGACGCTCCGAATGTGGACGCTTTTCACCACAGGAAGTGAAGGATTGGAGGACTTTCTTCCATCTCTTCACCTCCTTTTCCTGTCACTCTTCCCTTTGTCACTTTCGGTGTCGACGTGTGATAAGAAGCTCAGACTGTAAACAGATCTCCTTCACTCGCTGCAGACGCTGACCAGGAAGTAACTTCACTGTCATATCCTGATGGAAGATGTTTAACCAAACCACCACAAAGTCCCTGCTTCAGCCCTGATATTTGATTGTTATGGTTAATGACTCAGCTCGTCTTCCTTCTGAACCCTGCACAGAAACCTCACAAACACTTTAAAGACTAAATAAGCTGATGAATAAAAAATGATCGTCAGCCTCAATCGGTCGTTATTTTATGTTTGATGAAAGCGTCTGGTCCGTCGATTCTTCTTCGAAACTTGTGTCGGTCAAACTGTTCGGTGGACAAAACGGCCCGTTCATGAAAAACCCTTCCTGGGACAAACAGGAAGCTGCTGGGAAAACAAAGCAGCAGGCACCGGTCCAGGTCTCGGACCGGCATCGTAACAAAAGGCATGATTGGGAATACCGCGTCCTCCCTCTGCGCTTTCCTAAACCCCATTGCTGAGTCGCCCCTGGAACCAGAGATGGTTCCTTTATGCCGGCTTTTATTCTGAAAAATCAAAAACGGCTGGAGACACAAAGGAAAACCGAGTCAGGGGAACGAGGCTGATGCACAAAGGAAGATGAGGAGCTGAATAGTCAACCTTAATACGTGTCCTGGTTTCCACAGCCAGCACACCTGTACCTGCTGAAGGGACAGTGACGGGCAACCTGAGGTCAGCGCACTGCAGGCATATACCCCTGTCATCTACGTTACCCCGAGGGAGCGGGGTCACATTTTCAGTGGGTCATGTGACCACTGTGACACACAAGAAGACACATAACCGCAGCAGAACGGGCCTGATCAGGCCTGAAGACCGGTTTCTCAGCAGGAATGTGATCAGAGCCGGAGTTCGGTGTCGCTGTAGGACACGGTGCGTCCTCCGTGTTGCACGGCGGGCAGGGGCGTGAAATCATGGCGCTAATATTTGCACAGAAGCAACGTGAAGAATCAAAAACAAGTAAGAACATAAAAGTGAGCGGCAGATAAAGTGAACGGGGAGAAGCTTTTTGGGTTTTTAGCATCAATCTCTGGATCAAACAGGTGAAGGCAGCTTCCTGTCCTGGTTCAGATGCAGCATCACTGGTTTGACATAAACATGTTACGCTCGAGGCACCACGACAGTCGCCAGAGCAGGTTTGTTTCGCGATTTGATGAAGCTGCTTTTCCTCTTTTCATTTCGGTGACATCGTTCAAATCTCACTGAAGTTATTTGACGCCTCAGGCTTTTTTCTGTGTGTGTGTGTGTGTGTGTGAGTGTGTGTGTGTGTTATGTAATTCCTACTGAAATTTGAGACGTGACGTCGTTCCTGCCGTCGCTTTGTCTTCATTATCATCTTCATCGCTGCTTCTGAGGTCGGCAGCTCGGACACTGCTGCTGCATCGTGTTCTCTTCCTGCTCTGGACTCAAAAAGCATTTTAATCAGTTCATCAAATGATCAGAGTTGTGTTTTCACACTGGAAGCGATGCTTTGGACCAGAAACACCACGTTACTTTCACATGAACAGGAAGCTGAAAGCTGCAGAACAGACAAAACTGATGAAGCTGCTGTGTATAAACAACACGCCTCCATGCAGACACACTGTGGATTCAACTGTTACTGAAGCTTTTGCACCAGAATGGCTTTAGGTCTGAGCTCCTCTGGGTACCACTGACCGTTTTTTCCACTCTCAGGCTCAGCGAAATGCTGCAGGGTGGAGCCCGACAGGTGGAGCAGAGCAGCGGAGTTCAGGCCAGAACAGGTCCGGGCCCAGGAACCTGAATTATCGTAAACGCAAACTTCTGTTCTCAACACTCAGAACCTGCAGTGTTTGCTGTCTTCTTCTTCTTCTCCACCTTTGTTGGCAGGTTGCTGTGGTGCCTTACTGCCACCTGATGGTCGTTGGAATAACACACAACCTGCAGGTCTCTCAGGTGCATGTGTGTCCTCAGTGCCTGTCATCAGTTTCACGCATACAGTCACAGTACCGTTTCCTGATGCGATGGCGGTGATGTGCTGCAGGTGTGTGTGGGTGGAGGTTAAAGGGGAGGTTTGTGTGTGTGTTGACAGTGTTGGCAGGCTCGGGCGCAGACTGTGGACTCTCAGTAAACACGGGCGGTTAGTCATTAACACGCCAGGAACCGAGCGAACCATCGTCTCCGTTCAACGCCGCGATTCTTCACATGTAAGTACGAAAACACGCCGGCGTCTGTGAAACTCCCCCGTCCTCCCACGTCTTCTCTGTGAAGGTTTTAGGACTCAGCCCCGTCCCTGCAGCTCCTGTCACTGAGGTCCTGGGGTCAAAGGTTGCTGGGGTTCAAACACTCCTGCTGTGTGTGTGTGTGTGTGTGTGTGAGGCCTCTGTGTTTCCATCTGAAATCGATCAATGACACAGAGAAGCAGATTGTTTCAGTCGTTAATGTCGTGACTTCATCGTCTCTCCCAGATTCATCTGATCATCGACCTGCTTTCATCCGGTGAGTCTCGTTAAAACATCGTTCGTTATCAACATTAACGTCTTTAACGAGTGAATTCAAACACTGGGGCAGACGACACGATCGGCTCACGTGTGCTCACGTCTCATTGGCTGCAGGTTTGGCTGAGGTCATGTCCCGCCTCATCCTGTGTGTGTCCGTCATCGCCGCTCTGTGGTCGGCGTCGGTGCTCAGTCTGTCAGGTGGGTGTTTGTGGATGAACAGATGAACAAATAAATCAATAAAGTTTCAAACTGGTGATTCATCAAATCAGCTTCATCATAAAAACTTGTTTGAAAGAATAAAATCAGTTGCTGTGAAACCGTCCAATCAGGTTCAACTACACAAATCACATGACCGAAGCATCGAACTCAGAATTTATATTTTATAAATTTAGGAATTTAATTGTGAAGGGATGTGTGTTTTTCAGTTTTCATGGAGTTTAAAATGAGAGGGAAACGTGGTGATGCTAAGCTAACTCCTTTAGCCAAATGTCGTCATTTTGTGCAAATTTAATTGTTATTACACATCATGAAACTGCTGATCGCAGCAGGAAAATGAGGTTTGCTGCTGAAAAGAAGCAGAAACATGTTTCCTGTTTGGATGATTTGGGTTTGACGCCTGCAGTGAAAACGTTCAGGTTTGCAGGTTTTTATGTGAAATCGGTAACAGACAGGACTGAAACCAGCTTCCTCTCCGTCTCCTCTCAGTCTTCTCCGACCCTCCGGAGGCCCACATGCTACTGCGCTCTCGCCGGGCGAACTCCTTCCTGGAGGAGCTGAAACCGGCCTCGATGGAGCGCGAGTGTGTGGAGGAGAAATGTGACTTTGAAGAAGCCAGAGAGATTTTCCAGACCAGGGAAGCTACAGTAAGATGTCCTGCTTCTTCTGCTCAGTCACAATGAATCACTCTTTGGTGTTCAGACACAGTAAAACCAACGCCTGCACAGTCAAGCATGAGAATAAAACATGGCTCTGGTTGATTTGTAGGTTTCTGTCTCTAATGCATCAATAAGCTTTTCGAGGTCTTTCCTCAAAGCTCAAAAAACTATTTAATGCAAAGCTTAATTACATGGAAACGGCGTGACAGAGCTGCAACAGAAGGAAGGTGATAATCTGAGAGAAACTCATAATTTCAGAGATTAAAGAAGTAAATTTAAAGCCTGCTTAATCTCTGAGTTAGGAATTTACAAGATGGTGGCAGCAGAAAGGGAGGAGGAGAGCGAACACAGATGATCGTGAACACATCTGGAGATCCAGATGTTTCAGTGAAGGACTCAGGTCCGGGATATAGAGTAGATCACGTCAGGTTGCTACGAGCTGTGATTGGCCGCTGCTTCAGGGGCGTCGCTGCTAATTTGCATGAATTCAGTTTGTGAATCCATGTGGAGTTTCATCGCTGACGTTGTGTTTTGTGTGTTTGCAGCTGGAGTTCTGGACGGTGTACACAGGTAGGAAGCCCTGAAGCTGCAGGACGAACATCACAGAGGCTGAAGCTCCTGCTCACCTGCTGGTTTCATCTACAGTTTAAAGCAGAGCATTAAAAACACACAGCAACTACGAGTTTGTGTGGACACGAATCAGTTAAAGTGAAATAACGATGCCACGATGGCGACCCTGAAGACGTGACGCTGAAACTCTGTTTCTGTGATGAAAACAGAGTCTTCCTTTACCTGCACCGACTAAGATGAGACTCAGTCTTTAGTCGCAGTTTGTCGTCCAGCAGATTATTGAGAGTCTGTGACACTGGAAACTTCTATTTCAACAGCTCGTCTGTAGTTCTGTCGATCAGGTTCGTAATCTCCAGTAAAACCCTTTTACCGTCGACACTATCGAATGTGTGCACGCCGTCCCCGGCCATGCGGACCTGATCCGGACGAGTTAGGGAGCTTCAGACATCGAGTTCAAACTGTTACCAGCATCAAAACGTCGGGTTGGCACACTCGGTTGTCTGCAGAACCTCCCTGTCGTGATATCTGAAGCTCTGAACGTGACCATAGATGCTCCTAATCTCTCTCTGCTGTAAACGCCAGGTGCAACACACATGCACGCATCCCTGTCTGCTCACTGAGGGCGTCCACGCTCGCTACCCTCTCACAGATCTCGACTTGTCCACAGTTCAGGTGGCGCTCTGTTCTCAGTCAGGAGACGTTTATTACGACCGCGCACTCGCGTCGATGCAGAAACAAAAGACAAATCATTTGTAAATAAACGCTTGTTCTGCTCCTACTAAGCCTCAGGCGACATGAAGGAGTCTATGTGTTTGACCCCTGAGCTGCTGCACCTGCAGAGCATTGTGGGAAACGTATTCATGTGTGTGCTGACCCTGTTTCAGATGGGAACCAGTGTCACTCAAACATGTGTGTCCATGGAGCCTGCGTGGATCTGTACCAGGACTACGCCTGCCGCTGTAACCATGGATACGAGGGCAAATACTGCGATCAATGTGAGTCTGGACGAAAACAAACTGCAGCTTCCTCCCGACAACATCCAAAACACACAGTCCCGACACTGCAAAGGGCCAGGTGGACACGAAGACCGTGCAGCAGCAAAGGAACTGACGTGTGTTAGTTTGAGTCCTGAATCTCTGCAGAGTCCGATGCATCTTGTCTTTCGGTGTAGCTCCTCCCCCCACACGGCGCTCTTTATTATTTTAATATTGAAGATGTGTAAACTGCACCAAAGTCAACCCTGCAGGTCCTGCATGTCCACAGCAGTGTAGAGTAGATCTGTAACTGCTCTGCTCGCTTACTCATGACAACTGTTTTTAAATCATAACAATAAGCTTTATTTCTAAAAACAAGTTAACAAAGTGCTTTGCAGACAAAAACAGAGTTTCAGCTTCTACACGTCTTCAAACGTCTTGTTTTGTCTTGAAAATCAACCCAGACACTTTCAGTTTGCTGCCTTTCCTGTTCAGAGAAACTAAAACGTTCATCGTGTAACAACCTGAAATGTGAAATAAATCATCTGTGTCGTCCAGCCCAAACGGCCACTAACTGCTCCGTGGACAACGGCGGCTGTGACCACGAGTGTACGGAGAGCGAGGGCGGCCTGACGAGGATCTGCAGCTGTGTGAGCGGATACAAACTGCACAACAACGCCAGGAAATGTGACCCGAAAGGTGAGAAAAGAGCTCAGTAACAGCTCTGCAGACGTCAGAGGAACTGTGGGGTGACTTCTACTGAGAAACAAACAGAAACCATGAAAATGAACAGATGTTAGTGTTAGTGAAGTTTCTGCAGAAGCTAAACTGAGACCTCTGGGTTTTTGTTTGCATTTACTGCGTTTGTCCTTGAAAGCAAGAAGTCCTGAGATCATTACAGTCCAGGTCTTAATGGGTCTGCATCAGCTGACGCTAATTAAAACCTTTACTCGCCTCCGTCTGCAGGTGCTGCAGCGTTTCCTTGCGTCGTCAGTTCATTTGTAAACATCAGATAATCATGTTAGATCGCTCATTTAAAGCATTCATGCTACACTTTAGCTTGCTAACATCGAAGCTGGCTAGCGTGCTCAAGACATTCTCAATGCTACCATTATGCTAATGCTATGCTAAAGCTACGCTAGCGTCTGTGACGTCTGTGACCTCTGTCGACATTAAAAACACACCTGTGAGTGATGCGCTGGCTTCAGTGCTGCAGAGCGTTTGAATCATTCAGCGTCGGGATGACGATGGTTGATGAGCATCAGGCGGCTTCACCCGTTTCACTCTCTGTTTTCCCGGCAGGCGTCTCATCCTGCGGTCGGCTGCTGATCAGCCGGTCGTCCTACACCAAACCAATGGACGGGCTGCTGCCCTGGATGGTGGGAGGGGAGGTGGGCAAGAAGGGGGAGAGTCCCTGGCAGGTGACAGACCTTCGCCGTTCACCTTTGGTGGAAACAGAACCGCTGTGCCTTCAGCTTTACTGGGATGTTTAAAGTCTTCTGCGTGACAGGTGCTGCTGCTGAACGCCAGGGGACAGTTTCACTGCGGCGGCGTCCTCATCGACGAGAGCTGGGTGCTGACGGCTGCTCACTGCCTCGACAACAGCCGAAGGTTCAGTGTACGACTGGGTGAGTTTTCAGTCTGCAGACACTGAACCAAACACTTCACGACATGGAAATCATGACGATTCATCACGTCACACAGTCATGTTACTCAGACCTGCCCTCTGCAGTGCCGGGGTAAACACCTGCCAGGCAACAGGAAACTTACCCCCGCCGCTGGGATCTGTCTCCTCAGGTGACTATGAGCGTCACAGAGATGAAGGGACCGAGGTGACACTGAGGGTCATGGAGACCTTCAAACACCCGAACTACAACAGCAGGACGGTGGACAACGACATCGCCCTGCTGCGCCTGGAGACGCCCGCCCCCTTCTCCGAGTACATCGTCCCCATTTGTCTGCCGGGACGCAAGCTGGCGGAGCAGGTGCTCCACCTGAACGGCACCCTCACCGTGGTGACCGGCTGGGGGAAAGACGACCTGGACAGCACCCAGTTCAGCTCAGCACTCAACGTCATCAAAGTCCCACTGGTGGACCACGACATCTGCTCCCGCCAGATGTCCCACAACATCTCCAACAACGTCCTCTGCGCCGGGATCCTCGGACAGAGGATGGACGCCTGCGAGGGGGACAGCGGCGGTCCGATGGTCACCCTGTACAGAGACACCTGGTTCCTGGTCGGCCTGGTGTCCTGGGGCGAAGGCTGCGGCAGGGAAGACAAGCTGGGCATCTACACCAAGGTCTCCAACTATAACGAGTGGATCAACAGAGTGCGGGAGGAATGGGACAATCGCCTACGTCCACGAAAACCCGTCGCAGTCTGAACCACCTTGGCCCGCAACAGATGATCCGGTCTGTCAAACCACGTCAGCACAGTAGAAATGTTACACACTTCATAAATAAACAGATTCTGTCTCAAACGCTTCGGTTTCCTTCCTCACCACCACGACTGACATCACATTTAGCGACATTAGCAACCTCAGCTAAAACAACTGAAACCCTGAGTTAAATGTTTTAGCATTCATCAGAGATTCGTGGTCACCAGAGGATGAACCCATGAGACTTTACCTCAGAGCTTCGGTTCTGCTTCGACGTGCTGCGGGGCAGTTTGTCGCAGCAGATCCTGCAGCCCTCCTCACCAAAACATTAAAAACCGAGTCCAAGTTTCAAAACAAACAGAAATCTGACCGAGTGCGCCTGAATGCATCGTAAAGGCGTCTGGTCGGCGCGTCAGGCTCAGAGCAAACCGACTTCAATCAGCTTTAATTTGAATGATTTCACAAAGCCGTCGCTGAGACATGAACTCACAACTTTATTGAACTTTACGAGGATAAAAGCAAACATCAGCACAACAGCAGAGCTTAAAGGGCCGCGGCGCCACGTTCAGGGTGCGCAGGACAAAGCAGAGCTGCACACAGACACACACACTGTGCTTCGTTTTCACATCTATTTTAATTTATTGCTTTTAATTTGTTTGTAATGGCAGCACCATAACATGAAGACACACACCTGAGGATCACACGCACAGACACACACTCACAGACACGCACTCCCACAGCAGCAGCTCCGTGACATCCGACAGCGAACACGTTAAAATCACGCTCAGACACAGAAACCTCAGGGTCACGTGTCTTTTTAAACCTGAGCTCGGTTTAAGACATTTGATGGTTCGACTATTAAACATATAAACAACATCTGGATTCACACACACACATATAACAAACATGAACTTCCTGTTGAACCCAGATGTTTCCTGCAGGTGTCATTTGGGTGGAGGTGGTGGAGATCGGACGCTTCAGGATGTTTTACAATCAAATGTGAGAAACTACCTGTTTTTTTCTGACGTCAGCACTTTTTTCTGTGTGTGTGTGGCCCTTTAAATGACGACAGGAAGTAGAAAGCTGCGAGGTCACGTCGTCTCTGTTAGACTTTCTGACATCACCGTGTTGCATCAACACTGAAAAGAGCACAGTTACTCTGATTACTTCCTGTCCTGAGGTGAATCAGACCACAGGTACGTGCTGTACTCGAGTACTTGAGTATTCGAGTACTTTACTTGACTCCACATCTGTGTTGTAACTTTGTGCTTTTTACTCCACTACCTTTGTCTGACAAATTTAGTCACTGGTTACTTTTCCTTTTCCACCTGTGCAGTAACTTTACTCGCCTATAAATACTTAAACGCCGTCCTGCTGATGGAGTATTTTCACAGTGTGGTACTTGTACTTCAGGTACTCATCTGAATACTGGATTTTTCACCCTGAGTTTGGCTTTGTGCAGCCGTTTCATTAGGACGCCTCCATCTAGAGGCAGAAGGTGGAGCTGCAGCTGTGCAGCCACTGATTTCTGACTGATTTCAGAGGGAAACGCTCACAGATACTAACATCAGGATTGATAAAATGAAATTAGAGCTCTTCTGTGTGGATTCAGGTTCTCTGAAAGCTGCTCTATTACAGGGGAACTTCTGTTTTTTTCAGCAGGCACTGAGTTTTATTTTGATATGTGGCTGTTACTGTAGCACAACTTTACAAATGTGTAGACAAATCTGCAAATACGTGTAGAGATTTGTCCCATAAAGTTTGAAAATAAATCTCTGTAAGAGGTTATGATGGCAGCTGTCTCATCAACAGCTGCAGCTCCCAACACACATTTGCAGATCTCCACACGCATTTGCACATCTGTGCAATGGCAGAAGAGCAGCAAAGGTGAAGTGCAAAAGGAGCCGATGGAGAGGCGCCTGATGACTCGTCTCCATTTCGGCTCTCAGAGCAAACCGTTTACAGATGTATGCACGCATTTACAGGGTTATCTACACATTTACAGCCCTGTCATTTCAGCCTTTCATCACTGATCAGAAAGGATTTTTCTCTAATAGCATCAAATATTAAAGTTTAAATGTGCTTTATAAGTTTTATTTCAGCTCTTCTCACAGTTTTTAAGTCGACGTGTTTTACTAAAGTGACATTTCCCGTTGTGGCACCTAAACTGCAGAATAAACGACCTTTTCGTCTTTAACAGATGAACTTTGTGTCTAAATGTATTTTCACTTTGTAACTCGACAAGAAGTGCTGTATTATTATGAGTATTATTGTCTTAGTGGATATTCAGCTCACTACAGTTCACACTATCGTCTCTATTCTCAGCTTTCACTCAAGTGTTTTTATTGCTACGTTTGATTTAATATAATATTTTAGATAATTTGGCCTTTTGATTGTTTTCATTTCTGCACTGAAGCTTAAAATACTCGATTACATGACGTTTCTCCGTCTGCCTGTCAGTCAGCCTCTCCTCGTCTCTTCTTCAGCTCCTGTTCGTATCGCTGCAGCTGGGACAGGAAGCCGGGGTTCGGGTCGATCACATGACGAGCCGTCTTCACTTTCTGGGAACAGAAGCAGCAGCAGGTGTTAGTGAATGATGTAAAACTGTGACAGACGATAAACGGTGATGAAACAGTGGCAGCAGCAGAAGCTACAGGCACCAGGGTCTGGTTTGTCCATTCTGGGCTACTGTGGAAACCTAGCGAACAGCTGATAACATCTGTCTTCTGTGTGAGTGTGTCCAATCAGGACTCAACCCTGTGTCACATGACTCTGCAGCAGTCCCGGCTCCGATCAGCAGTGATGTAAACACAAACACCCAGGTAGACGTAAACAGCTGATTAACCAGGAGCATCACTGCTGTTTACAGTCTGTGGGAACAGCTGAGTCTGGACTTCATATCCTGCAGGATGCAGCGCCGGCAGGGCGGCCATGTTGGCGTCTACTGCGCTGTTGTGACGTCATAATGCACCAAAACAAACACATCTACTGATGATGTGAAGGTGTCGATCACCGGCATGAAAACCTGCACATGGTGCTAACGTCGGTGTCAAAGGGTGAAAAGAGTCGACGGAGCTGCGCCACTTTGCTGCAGACCAGGCAGAAACGAATCAGAGGACGAGGACGAGGACAGACCGCTGAATGACTTCAAAACAACAACAACAAACAAACAGTCGACCATTTTTCATGTTTGACCTTTAACATTCAGTGAGACTCAGCTGCGTGGTTGAATCTGCTGGTGCTGAGCTTCAGTCCAGACACAAGGTCTCACCGAGCAGCTCGTCCGTCGGCGTGCAGCTCCAGGTCACCTTGGAAACACGTGCACGGAGTCTGACCGAGCTTCGGTTTCAGCAGGACGAGAGCTGCAGGACTGTGATCCTGTGACTGCGTTTGTCCTCCGAACAGGACGATTGTGCCTCTGAGCAGCTCAGAGATCAGTGAGACACCAGGTGACGCTAACAGGAACGTCATGTGACATCACTGCTGATAGGAGCTGGAGCCCACACCACACCTGACTGCTGCAGAGTCATGTGACTCGGGTTTGAATCCAGTTGTCTGTGGTCGACAGTTTAACCTACAGGTAACCATGGCAACGGCAAACCAGTCACAAACACGTGAAAGAGGATTCAGACACATTTGAACTCCGTCGTCATGGAAACAGCACCTCAAACAAAGCTGTAGCCAGGCCCACCTGCAGAGCGTCCGTCAGCGTCAGCACGCGGTGTTTCATCAGGTAGGCGATGCAGACGGTGGCCGAGCGGCTGCGTCCGTTCTTGCAGTAGACGACGCTGCGCCCCCCGTGGTTTGCCTCCTTCTGGATGGCGTCGGCGCAGCGGTCGAAGTGGCTGTACAGGTCCTCGTTGGGGTCGTCATAGACGGGGATCTGCAGCTTCTTGATGGCGGCGGAGGGAAACGGCTGCTGCTTGGACACGTTGATGCAGAGCGTGACCGCCTCCTGCTGGATGAGCTCGTCGCTGCAGGCGGAGCGGGCGTTGCTGATGAACAGAGCCTTGGTGACCTTACACAGCTGCAGCATCCTGCACAACTGAGCCTCACAGGCTTCCGTACTCAAAGGCAGCTGCCGCCTGCTCAGAGACAGAAACACGTGCATGCTGACATGTACACCTGCTGCAGGAGCGGCTCCATATAATGAAATTAACCAAATTATGATCAACGTAATTCAGGTTTTGATTCAAATTAGCTACACACGTTTCAGAGTTTAATATCAAAGACTGAGGCCCCGCCCACTTCCTGTTTATCCTGCAACTACAAACACGTGCTGATCAGTGTTTTCCTCACTAAACCAGATCACACAGCTTTGCCTTCACGCTGTCTGGGCGGTGCCAGGATCGGCTGAATGATTGACCTCAGTCGTCAGTTTTGTTTTCCAGCGCTGTAAATAACAATAAATCAACAACACATCGTGACATCATCCGTCAAAGCGCTGCATCAGCCAAGCACATACGGTTTCTGCTGTTCATCTCTACACCGTCCACTGACTTTACGGCACCAGACCTTTGTTTGTTTACTTGTTTACATCTGAAACAAACAAAAGCCTATGTACAAATTTACAGAGAACCTACAGAAGCAGCGGTCAGTGAACGTCTCACCGTCTCACAAGGACAGACCGACTCCCTGCAGCTCAGCCTCCTCTCTCTCCCTCTCCCTCCTCTCTCAGAGGAACGTGTTTCCGGTTCGCCGCTGCAGACTCACAGGTGGTGGTCCCGGTCGATCCGGTCCGTCCAGGTCTCCTCATGACCCCGATCTGCTCCGACACGGCGCTGCTATATTTACAGCACGGAGCCAGACGGCCGCTCCGCGCTGGGTCCTAAAGCCCGCCATATTCACGTCCGACAGACTGCTGTACCCAGAGTAATCAGATTACTCTGTACTCAGGACCCTCAAGTAAAAGTACTTACACTACATTATGTAACTACTCCATTACAAGTAAAAGCCTGCGATCAAAACTAAAATGTATTGTCATCAAAATGGTTAGAGCATTGATCAGGAGTAGTTAGAGTATTGATTAGGAGTAGTTACAATATTTAGAGTACTGATCAGGAGGAGTTACAGTATTCAGAGTACTGATCAGGAGAAGTTAGAGTACTGATCAGGAGTAGTTACAGTATTCAGAGTACTGATCAGGAGTAGTTAGAGTACTGATCAGGAGTAGTTACAGTATTCAGAGTACTGATCAGGAGTAGTTACAGTATTCAGAGTATCGATTGTGAGTAAGCGTCACAAACACTAATGACAATGGAACGTACGAACACAAACAAACGTCTTGTTTACAAACAGACAAACATTTAAAGTGTGAGTGACGACAACACGCAGGGCGGTGCAGGAAGTGGGTTTTTTATTGTCGGGGCTGAAAAGTCGTCACACATGCAAACAGCGATGTCGAAGCCGAGTGTCATCGAGCTTTTATTAGCAAACCAGAGAGAAGTCAACAAAAACAGGAAGTGGACAGTGCGTCTCTGTACAGCGCCACGTATTCTACAATATGTACCTTTATACAGCTGCGTCACAGCTCGTCAGGACCACGCCACCGCCATCACATGAGCATGCTACGCTAACGTTCCCTCTTCAAAGTGCCCAGACTGATGTGTGTTCATCTCAGCAGTTAAAACAAACCTCAGAGAACAAGACAAACAAACAAACAAACAAACAATGCTGCCGTTCACAATCTGAGATCTGTTGCCGCAGAAACAGAAAAAGGTCGAGAGCTTCGACCTGAGTTCAGGTGAGTGAAGAGTGAAACATCAACGCATGTTCGTGGAAAACCAGTGTTTATGGCGCCGCAGTGTTTTCCCTCCCACACGCGTCAACAAGCAACGACGACAGAAAAACAGTTTGTTGGCAACGAAAACGTTTGAAGGAGCAGTCTGACACCTCCTCTGCTTCCAGGCTTTATGCTAAGCTAAGCTAACCTGGGAGCGGCGCCGGTCTGAGCAACACGGACTGTCCCTTTACACTGGTTTCACCTCCGGCGTCTGCTCTGAGTCTGCTCCTGAAAAGGTTCAAAGAAAACAGAAAAGCTGCAAAGGATGCTGGGAAAACAGCTGCAGAGGCTGTTAGATACATCTAATCACAAGTCGTCAACATCGTTTGGAGACACACACACACACACACCCCCTTCGTCTCCTCAGAGAAACCAGACAGGTGACAGTGAGTGTTTCAGAGCGTCGATCCTGTCGGAGGAGTTCTCACGTCCAACATGACATTTGTTCAAAGTCGAACACAAATTCAAGTATTAATGTAAACAAAAACAACAACAACAAGCCCAAAATCTGAAAGGTGGTGATCATGACGAGCTTCAGCCTGTGGCTGGATGTTTCTGCGGCAGCTGACGCACATCGAGTGAAGACGCAGCGAACACAAAAACAAACTTCAGCGTTCTCTCTGGGAATTGAACATAAAACCTTCAGCCTGCAGGGAAAATACACAGCAGAGTGTTTATTTGTTTACTGGAAGTTGAGTTTTCCTTTGCATAGCACAGCAGCTGGCCAGGAGCATCAGACCGGCCCGGTGAGGTCGGCTCATCTTTGGCTGATTTCTGATTTTTAAATGGGGACTCTCAGACATGAAGCTCAGCCCTGCCAAGACTCACAGCGGGTTGGAAACGATGCATCTGATCCTCAGGCAGAGAAACGAGTGTGTGTTGTTGTTGTTTCAGTGAAATCAAACTCATTATGCAGATTTTAGCAAACACACATTTGCAGGAAAAGTCAGGCGTTAACAGACACCGGTGTGTGGTGTGAAGCCCCTCGGCCCACCTGCTGCTGGCGCTCAGCTCCTCCACACGGGGGCGCTGTTCGGCCACACTCTGCACAGCCGCGCACTGCTGCACGCTGCACACGACTGGAGGTTTCTCTCTGAGTTTAAACACAAACGTCTGCGACATTCACCAAATCATTTCAGTGCATCAGAGCAACATCTGTGCCACCTGCAGGTACCGAGCATCACAGCGTGGCAGGAACCAGCTCACGGCTGTAAAACACTGTTCACCTCTGAGGACCCGAGCAATGATCAGATCATCTAGTTTCCTGTTTTCAGGCACAAATGTGTTTTTTTCACAATATCTTCTGTTTCGGCAACAAACAATAAAAATTTTAATAAAACCAAAGCTGCAGGTCAAATTTTCAGAATAAAGCTCCAAACTAAGTCTGATCTGATCAGTATTCCCTATCATATATATATCAATATTCCCTCTGCCGGGACACATTAGCCTGAGTGCTGCTGCTCCTGCTGAATCAGCAGTGTGTCTGCTGCTGTGTGAGTCAGTTAGTGTGTGGTGATGTGTTGCTGTGACTCCAGAGTCTCTGCTTTAATACAGTCATGTGTTGCTGTGACTCCAGAGTCTCTGCAGAGCATTGAAGCTGAGTCTCTGCTTTAATACAGTGATGTGTTGCTGTGACTCCAGAGTCTCTGCTTTAATACAGTGATGTGTTGCTGTGACTCCAGAGTCTCTGCAGAGCATTGAAGGTGAGTCTCTGCTTTAACACAGTGATGTGTTTCAGAAAGCAGCTTCTGACCTTTGCAGAGTCACATCGCTGCTGAGTCGCTGCTCAGTCACAGAGAGAAGCTCTGTCTCACACACACACACTGATCAGCTCACACACTGATCAGCTGAGATCAGGATCAATGATCTGATGTTGGTTGGTCAAATCAAATCAATATCATATATGTTTACATAGGTTTGTGTGTATCGCTGTATACTCCAGCGCACCCTGTGGACGGTGGACATGTGACGTCTCGCTGTCACACACACGTTTAACAGCGTAGAAACAATCAAACCTTTAATGGAAACACTCTCTTTACCTGCAGGCGGCACAATCGTCACAATCACAGCAGCTGCTTCTGACTCCGCCTGGAGCCCGGTCCAGGTGCTTCACACCAGAGTTTTGGAAAACAAGAACTTTCAATGGCAACTGAAAGTGTGTGTGTGTGTGCGTGTGCGGGGTGGGAAGGGTCAGGCAGTCAAGCAAACACAGTTCCTCCGTCCTCAGACTGACGGACGGTGGAAAAGCAGATCTGACGATGAGGCGCTGAGGCGTGCGAGGCTGGTGCACACTGATGGAAGCATGTCTGCGGGACAGGAAGCTGCCGGCGACCAGCAGCTCTCCTCCAGCAGAGTAAGACTCTTCTCTCTATCTACAGGAACACGTCTCACACATGAACCCGAGCGCTCAGTGGCCCCGGGCGTCGCTGTGTTTGTGGCGACGGGATTAGACGTCCTGTCACGTCACAGGAGGCGTGGCCACATACTGCCAGGCGCCTTCACAGCCGCGGCCGACAACTTATCCTACAAAGGCAAAATAAAAGCAGGAATCACTCATGTTGTGTTTATTATTTACTGCACTGTGAGGTCCAGAGATGAGAGTGTGTATCAAAGAGTTTAAACACACACAGCAACAGCCCCAACACTGCAACAGAGCCGTGGCGGCGGTGACAGAGGATCGATGACGTGTCGCAGCGAGCGTGTCGCAACATTTCTCCTTTTTCCGTAAAGCGTCCCAGCTGGAGCCGGCAGAGAGGGGAGGACCCCGGCTCTTTGTTCATGCAGTAAAGACAACAAAACACGATGAAGACCAAAGCTTTGGGATCCGACCTGAGGCGTTTCCACCCAAAGGTGCCGGTGAGGCGGTGCGGGGGCGGCACGGTGCTGGGGGTCAGGAGCGATCAGGAATGGTCCATGGGTTCGGCGGCGCTGCTTTGCTCGGCATCCTGACTCTCCATCTCCTCCAGCTCCTCCAGATTCCCGTCCGATTTGCTGGCGTCTGGAGCTCCGGCTGCGGCTGCATGTTCGTGGTCGACTGCAGACGTTGGTTGGCCCGCGCCTGTCTTAGTCCCACCTGTCCGCTCCTGGCTGGCCCCGCCCCCTGCAGCGGCGGCGCTCTGCTGCTCTCTGAGGTGACGTTCCATGGAGGCCTGGATGGAGGAGACCATCTCCTGCAGCTTCCTCCGCTGCTGCTCCATCAGGCTGGGGTCCAGACCGCGACCGTCCTTCATGGTGACGAAGCCCGGAGCCATGCGGACCAGCTCCCTGGTGGCCTCCTCTGGGATTTCTGACAAGTCTGGGGGTCCTCGGGATACACTGGCACTCAGGTCCACGCCACTGCTGTGCTGACGTGTGATTGGGCGGTGTTCTGGCGGGGAGGAGCCCCCGGTGCTGCCCAGAGAGTGGCCTTTGCCCTGGAAGGCGGTGACGCTCTGCAGCTGCTCCTTCTTACGGACGACGCCTCCGCTGCCCAGGCGCAGGACGCCATGGGATGGACTCCCCTCCCTGCTGCCCCTGGTGGCCGCCTCGGAGCGCAGCTGCACCACAGCCTCCTTCACCAGCTCCTCCACATCGGGGCCGACGGGGAAGTGACCGGCGGCGTCCACGCACAGCTCCAAACGCTCCTCCGCTGCATTGTACACAAAGGTTTTCCCCGTCAGGTGAGGCAGCGTGCAGTGTTTCCCGTCCATCAGGCCTGAAAGAGACGCCGATCACAGACTCATCACGATATCAGGATCAATATTACATTATCAATATTAGAACCAGAGAAATGACTCAAACAAAAGTCTGACAGTAACCAGAGGCCTGGACCACGAAGCCAGATCAACACAATGAGTGTTGACCAGCCAACCATGAGCTTGCTCACATAAACAAAGGGGGTGGGGCCTGCAGCATGTGACCAATCGTCACCCATGGTCAGGAAACAGGCAGAGTGATGATAATTCCATCAGTTCATCAGCTGCTCTCAGCTCAGGTGTTTGCTCCTTCTTGTCAAACAGACTTTGGAACAAATTAAAATAAATATAAGACATTACAGCAGTAATTAGGATTCATTACCTTCATTACTTCCATTACTTTAATACCGACACATCGCCGCCTGCATCACTCACAGCAAACGTAAAGCAAGGTAACGCTGACACGTCGCCATGGCAACAACCCCTGGAGAGATGTGAACCCTTAAAAACCAAGGCGTTAACCCTCCAGCCCTGCGTCGTGGCCCCGGCCTCGGGTCCCTAAGAGCAAACATACCCATGTCCTTCTTCACGATGTTGTAGAAGACGCCGCCCTGCTGGAACAAGTGCGGCAGCTTCTTGGCGTACGACCAAACATCCTCACCTGGAACAGAGAGGGAACGCACAGCAGAGGAGTTTAAGACAAAAGAAAACACACACACACACACACACACACACACACACAGGTGAGCACTGCAGGTGACAGGAGCTCTGTGTGGTCTAATGCAGGAGCCCCCCCAGATAAACCTGAAGCGAGGAAATAGAACTAGAATCTGAAACATGGACTTTGACTTTCTTCTTGTCTCTGATTGTTTGCATATTTACAGCTCTTCTCACTGCAGCCTACACAGCAGACAGTTAAAGTGATTAGCTCGTCAACAGAACATCAGTCTTTCTGTTTTATATGACTGTGGCTGATCTGAACTGAACTGTTACTGCTTCCCAGATTACATTAAAGGGTTAATCGATGATGAAAACAGCTGCTGATTCAGTCGATCGATCATTAACACGCTGTTGTGGCTCCAGATCAAACCCACTGACATATCTCATCTCATACTGGTTTCATATTTTTCAGTCGTGACATCAGCAGATTGTGCAGATTAAGGTACAACTCAGAGCGAAACACCTGAGCAGCTGCACAGTGTCAGAGTTTGGTTGTGCAGTGATGTTAACGCGTCGACTCGGCTGTATAAACCCCGTCTGCTGAGCGGAGTGTTTTGTTTCTGACGGGCTGGGGGATTATTGAATATGAGCTCATGCTAACAGGAAGTGCAGAGTCAGGCGGCCAGATGAAACCTTCCTGAATATCGACAGACTGACTGTTGGCCGGCCGATCTGTTTATCTGAGCGCAGCCGCGACCTTTGACCCCATTGGCAGGTGAGACGGGGAGAGGTCGAGATGGCTGAGTCAGCGTGTTGAGAGCGCAAACACACACACACTCACAGACTTTGTGACAGTGTTCAGGGCAGCTGATCAGAAACACCGTGACACCGATGGGCAGCACCTGTGGGCTCAATCTGCCGCTCAGCTGACACCTGCAGTTTGTTATTCACACGCCTGCTGCGACCAATCAGGAGCCAGCATGCATGTGTGCCTCACACCTGGCCGGGAGTGTGTGCGCAGTGACGCAGCAATGGTTTGTTGCTGCCTGCTCACGCCAACAGGCGAACAGAGGAGGCTGCACAGGTGTGGTGAACCCGACCTTTCAGATGCAGCTCCGCAGGGTGCAACCTGAGCCGGAGGCTCGTCTGCTCCAGTTTAAAGATCCACTCGTGGTTTTCCAGGAGTGATTTAAAGCCATGGTCAGGTGGCCGCATGCACACTGTGAATATACCAACGTATTAAACCGACAGCCACTTCCTGTCGAGTGTGTATGTGATGCGTTTAACTGTGTTCAGCTTTACTGTAACTTTAAGAGCCTCACACTGTCAAAGCTGGAGCTCAGCTGATATGCAGATGTTTCAGGTCATCATCTCATTGTCATCAGTATAATCTTCTGAACTGAAGTGAACTGAGACACTGAGGTTCGATCAAAGTTAAACTGAGTTATAATTATAAATGTATGAGTCACTGTTATCAACTTGTCAAAGGACAAGTGATTAAATGAGATTATCTGACTGTTTTCAAGTTGTTACTAAAAGTCCGCTCTCCGGGCTGAACTCAGTGTCTTTGCAGATGTTGCATGTGACAGGAGGGGGGGCATACAGGTCAACACTCTTTGATTCTTACCCATCAATGTTGCTAGGAGACAGAGGGAGGACATCTCAAGGTCGATGCTGTCCTGGAGTTCACGCCCACTTGTTCGGCCGGACATCACAGGGTCGTCGCTCTTCACCGAGTGCAGGGCGGAGTGCGAACTGGAGGCTCGGGGAATGGAGGCTGCCGGACTCTTGTCCTCTGGGCCCCGCAGTATCTCCACTGTCACCCTGTCGCCGTGCTGCAGCGCCACCGGCTCGTTCTCCTCGCCGTCCTTTGGTGGTGCCAGCTCTTTCGGCGGGAAGCTGTAACGGATGCACTGCTGCGCCGGCGGCACACCAAACTCGTTGGTGATGCTGCTCTGCAGCTCAGAGAAGGTTGTGTGTGCCTGCAGGGTCAGCATGGCCTGCCTGCCATCACTGGTGGTGACGCGGATCTTCTTCTCCTTGCTGGATGAGGATGGGGAGGAGGATTTGGTGGGCGTGGCTGGAGCTGAAGAGGAGGAGGTTTCAGGGGATCCGCTGGGTGAAGTGGTGCGGCCGTGGCCCTTCTGCTCCTGCTTCAGTTTGTCAGTCCGTCGCTTCTGTGTGACGAAGGCCTGCTCGCTGATGCTCTGCTGGATGCTGCGCTCCGCTCTGCTCATCGTCAGCTCCTCTTTGTGGAGCGTCTTTGCTTTCTGACCAGTCAGGATGATCTTCGTTGGTGGCTGGGGGTCGGCCGCCTGCTGAGTCTCGATGGTGTCTGTGAGGCGCTGGATGTGAGCCCCGTCGATGGACACTGGGTTGTATTCGTCCGGGTTCTTCTTGGCGGTGTGATGCAGGATGGTGTTGACGACCTTCTGCACCAGGATCTCGCTACCAAACTCTCCTGGGAAGTGCTTGGTGACCAGCTTCATAGCGACGTCGTACACATTGCTGTTTAAAGCCGGGTCAGTCTCATACTGGAACCAGTACACAGTCTCCCTCACCACCCGACCCCCCCACTCCAGCGTGATGGGGAAGGCCTCAGGGAGGTTGTCATACTCCTTCCTGTCCCAGAAATGCTTGAAGCCACACCCACACTTCCCACCCTGCGAACGGGTGTTGGTTCTGTCCCCGTTAAGGTAAACCACCGATCCGTTGCCTTGGATGTGGCGGACCGATGTGCCGTGACACCAGTTGCAGGTGTTGAGGGAGCTGAGTTTATAATCTGGGATCAGGACGTCTCTCTGGGGGTCATAAGAGCAGACCACGTTGTTGAGGGGGAAGCTGTAGTTCTTGTCTGGTCGCAGCTGACCGTGAGTTGATTTGGCGAGGTTGTAGAGCTTCCCACCGGGAACCAGCCACTCCTGCGGGACATGGAGTTCAGAGAGGGCCCCGCAGATCAAGCAGCGGTGCAGCCTGTTCTCCATCACTGACTTCTTAGCTGCCTCTGTCACCTCCTCAGGCTGGATGCCGATCACGCCGGTCCGTCTGTAGACGTACTGGTGCACATCAGCCACCAGTGATGGGTGGATGTTGTGCTTCTCCATGAACACCTCCTCCATGGCGTTGACCAGCCGCATCAGATATTTATCCTGCAAGCTGCGGTCACCAGCGATCACGCAGCTCCCGTCTGGTTCCAGCTTGATGTACTTCCTGATGAGCTCCTGAGGGACGCCCCAGGCCTTCGGCAGCAGACGGGCCGGCAGCTTAGGCAGAGCAGTGTTCTTGATTCCCACCAGAGGGATGTAGTGGTTCCTGCCAGAGCTGCTCCAGGCGATGCAGATAGGTTTGTTGAGCTTCCCGTCTTTCCCCCTGCACTGCTCCTCGGCCACCAGCCCGGGCAGGAAGGTGGCCGAATAATCCCCAGAGCTCCTCATGCCACTCAGTGAGTCCAGCAGGATTATGGGGCGGTGCAGGACGTTGGCTAAACCAAAAATGTGGATGTTGCGAAGTCCAAGCGGCACACCTTCAGGCGGGATGAAAAGGGGGTCGCACTCATTAATGATGTCCTCCCACTCTGCAGCGTCTATAAAATCCTGAAAGAGGGCCTTATAGCGGTCCAGGTTCTGCTTGAAGTTCTGTTTCAGGTTTTCTCTCAGGGCATGCCAGAACAGTTCCCTGCCCACCAGCGCCCTGGACACGGCATGGACCAGGCAGTGGCCATCTCCATCTACATGGACCGGAATGAGACATTCCCTGTTGCCGTTGGCTTTCTTGACCTCCTCCAGTGTGTCATGGAGGTAGATGAGGCTACCTGACCTGTCCTTGCCGTAGCCCATGGTGGAAACATGGTCCGGCTCAATCAGGAAGGCTCTGTCTCCCAGGAGAGAGCAGTCAAACATCTCACCTTGGTTCATTTCCTTCAGCAGCTTGGCTTTGCCGGTTTGCTTGTCCATGCCATATCTGGTGAGGACCGGCGACAGGAGCTTGCAGTGGTAATTAGAGAGCCCCATTACTTTCACCAGCTCCGTGCCTTTCTTCGGGGCCCCGGTGACGCCGAGCAGGGCGTTTCTGAGCAGATTGTGGAGCACAACATCTGGATCGGTCACTTCTTCGACATTTAATAGGTTCTTCTGTTCGTGGCGTTGACCACACTCCGTGCACTCGATGCTAATGGAGCCGTAAGCGGGGAAGAATAGCCTCGCCTGACATTTCGGGTCCGGGCAGGTACCCGACAAAATACGCTTGTCTTTTTTCTTTGAGCTCTGCAGAAGCGACATTTCGGGTGAAAAAGGCTGAAACTGTCAGTCAGCTTCACAAAACCATGATAGTGACGCTCCGGCGAGGCTGTCAGACGAGCTTTGACCCTGCTAACGATAGTTATTTGCCAGAATAACACAAGAACAACACGGAAGCGGCTGTTTTTTCTCTTTAGCAACTGACCGTTGCTAAACGTAACTACGTAATGACGTGGGAATGTGGGAAGTGTAGTTTTATCATGTAAATACTTCTTTAAATAAACGCGGGCCGTCATGCATAAGTACTTTTTGGCTCTCTGGAGTGCTAATATCACTCAGAGATGAGATAAGACATATTCATTTTCACACACTCCCATTATTAAATGGTAAAGAAAATAGTGTTCATATCCATTCCACTACATTTCCCAGAATGCAACACGCCGCCGCGGCGTTTTGTTGTGTCAGGAAGTCGATGAGGCGGAATCATGGCAGTTTGGGGGGAATGGATGGACAGTTTCATAAATTTAGTCCCCAAACCGTATTCACCCCCCTGTTGTCTCTGGGCGCTTATATAGTCCTGTGGTGTAGTGTGGTTTCAACGGTTTAGGGCATAAACTACCCGACATAGAGGCCGACGACACCTAAAAGGAGTTTACTTGTTAGCATTGCTGCTAGCCTGGTGGTTTGCTAACAACGGGAAAGGGCTGCTAACATACAACACAAAGCATTGGCATTATGTATCAGTTTCACACACTGAAACATTAGCAGGCGTTTCTAGGTAACCACTAAAACTCTGTCGACGTCATGAATAAACGTTGGCTACCCGGGATGGGTTAACGGTTACTGCGTTAGCCCCGGTAAATAATGGATCGAGGCTTAAGATCAGACAAAGCTAACAGAGCATGCTAACTGACGGCTGCTACAGACAGTGCTAATCGAGTTTTGAATCGATGGAGCGCTGATAGGCCTGCCAGGACTTGGGACTTTGACAGAAACACATTGTCGCTGAACTCTGAACTGAACTGAAATATGTCAGTTGAATGCATCTTTGAACAGTCAAAGAGCTGATTTAATGTGTTGTGTAACGTTTGAGGGACATTCTAATTATAACAGCATGTTTGAGCCACCATTTGCACTTTATGACAAAACAGATTTGGGGGAGACAGAGCAGCTCCATCTTCTGTCATATTGTGTGATTTAGCGTCATATAATAAAGGTTATAATGGGTTTTTTTCAATTTTCATATTAATAAAAACTATTTTTACGAATCATAAATGTTGCTGAGCTTGTTCTTCGTAAAACAAGATTTTGACGTTAAGGCGCGTGGGACTGCCAAGTGTAATCCATGCTGGAAAATAATGAATAAATAATAATAATTAATGAAAAGTGATTTGACCTTTAACATCTCTTTCCTAAAGCACTACCATTAAATTATTCACAATATGTTGTATACATTGGGAAAAAATCAGAACAAACAATTTGTGTATATTGTGTTAGTTATTGCCTAATTCTATAATGTCTGTTACCAGGTAATCACTGACTTAGTACCAGTGGCAGAAACCTCTATGACACATTGACCTGTTGTAACCTACATAAAGTATCCTAGCAGGAGCAGCGGGTCGTTTTGCAGTCAGTTCACTGAATTTACATACTGCTCAAAACACAACAAAGGTGTCTACAGAGCTTTAAAGGACACAATAAAACTAATGTATGAATCACAAATAACAGGTGACTGAAAGGTCATGTGACTGATGACTGAATAGAGGGAAAAAGTTCTGTCATAAGATGAAAGTTGTTTGAAGAACAGATAGACATTTCAGTCTCTAGTCATTAGCGGTGACGTTTGCTGTTGCAGTAGATGCATTTGTTGTTTTAGGAGGTAATATGTTGTAACACTTACCCAACAACAAGTATACGCATTTTAGAAGACGTAACAACAACGGACAACAACAAGTCTTTACGATCCACCAACTGTCACTGTTTAAGGTGGAAGAGCATCATCACGTCGTCATGGCGACCAGCATTCATGTCCTCTGGCTACCCTTGCACCTCCTCTAACGAACCACAGGGTGGTGTTCTTTCTCTTTGATGGTGTGTGTAATGTCAGCACCAGCAGCAAACAAAACGAACAAACAGCAAACTCATATTAAATCTATCATAGCTGTTCCTTAACGTTCTCAGAGGAACACACTGACATCTGACTGCTTTGTTTTGACAGTGTTGTTCCACTGAAAGGAGATCTCACCTTGTCAGAAAGCCTCCCATGAGCAAACCAGCTGCTGTTTGTGGTTAATGACTCAAAGCATCTGAGGGAAACGTCTCCATGGAGACGCTGCGTCCTCACCAACGTGGACGTGAGCTCCAGGTGGGTCGTGGTCGTTGGTCTCTGGACTCAGTTGAACTTTGTGTGGGTGGAGGGCTCAGTGGAAAAAAGGCTCCCAGACAACAAGAGGAAAGACGAGCCACCGCAGAGAGGGAGAGGAGCTGATGAGTGTGAACAGCAGCAGAAATGAATCTGACCTAACTGCTTATTAGGACTCATAAACAACAGCTGACAGCCAATCAGCACT
>WARS01002538.1:0-13164 GCA_008933995.1 Datnioides undecimradiatus | reverse complement strand
TCCAAATTCTAATCTATGGCCAGAATCCAACTTATATTAAGTTCTTATTTGAGTAGACATGCTGCTCCGGATCATGTTGAAGGTGACAGTCCCCTGCATACCACCATCCACCCAAGCCAGATGGAAGAAGTTTACTGGCTTCTCAATCTGCCTGCCATGCACTGTATGGAACACATAGTTGCTCTCCTGGCTTGCCTTACAGCACTTGCCATTAGTCAGGTGTTCAAGCCACGTAAACTCCTCATTGTTGAGGGAAAGTGCAGCTTGGCCAAAGGATCTCACAGTTTTGTGGTCATCCACCTTAGGATGTAATATGCAGAAAATTAGTGTATTTCTGTTGCTGGGTGAACTTTAAATAAGCAGACAAATCACTAACGACTGGTGTGTGTAGCTTTTGTGACTATGAAATGTTAACTTCAACAAAGATGCTAATGTTAATTTAACCAATGAATTGTTCATTACTTGGACCCACCACACATAAATAAATACTAACCAGAACTTGGAACCTCTTGCCATGATTCCACGTCTCAAAGTTGACCACGTGTTCCTTGGTCATGTTAGTCAGTACAACACATCTGTGTCCGGTGAGCATGGACAGGTAGCCCATTATGTAGCCAATGAGCTTGGAATGATCATACTGCTGTTCTCCATCGCAGCCTAACCTTTCTACAACACATGTAAAAATATATATGTATATATATATATATGTAAATATACATATAGAATGATGTCGACTTACCAAACAGTTCAGGAATTTTTTTCCTGGCAGCAATCATGAATTGCATTTCTTGGGCTGCACTAAGCTGGTTGTCTGTGAAAACAGTGTGACATGCACATATTTAGATGACAAAATATATATAGGACATACCATTTGATTTTCAGAAAGTAAACAATACCAGAATGAAAGAAACTGAAAACATTTACCTGTCTTACGGTGTAAGACTTTCTGCCGGTGGACGACGAGCATTTTCTGGACATCAGCCACGATTCTGTTGAGTTCATACTGAATTGTCTGGAAGTCTTTCTTCTTGAGCTTACTAGCCTTCTCGAATGAGGTCTCAATGTGTCTGAAGAACATGACCACGTTGGTCAACATGTTTTTGACCGACGAGGGTACATAGCCCTTCTGAAACAGGTACGCTGGCCAACTGTGGAAAATGGTAAGGAGTTACAAGTGACAAAATCCACATGGCAATGGTCTCCACCCAGACTTGGATGTCTGACTCTTCAGAGATTGCTTTTCCCTGGCAGATAAAAAGCATGAAGTGAGTGAGCATGTCATGATATTATGGTAACATCCTGGCCCCCAGCGGCTCAGTCCTCCACCACGCCGAGGGCTGTCTACCGGTCACCATAGAGATCGTCAGCAGCAGAAAGAGGCTTTGTCCACAGTGTTTGCATGGGGAGAAAGACTTCTGGGCCACAGAGGAAAGGAGAGAGCTCTCTCACGCCTCAACAAGGAGGCCATGCTGACCCTGAAATACCTGCACCCTCACTTAACACGCGCGGTCTATAGGGCTGGAGCGAAGTGAGAATGTGTGTGGTGGGAAGGGACAGCCACAGGATTAAAAAGCAATTTGTTCTTCTCTACTTGGCGATGTGAAAACATCAAACAAACGATGATATAATAGCACCTCCAGTGAACCGGAGTTTAAACTGTTGAGCCAGAGTTCAGTATAATCAGGTTCTGGACCAAAAACAATAATTTGGTTCCATTTCATTTCAGAAAGGCTGCCAAAGGCTCGATCACGATGACTGGACAACTGGGCCTCCACATGGACTGGGCCTATTTTCACATTACAGATGTCACATTACAGCCTGCACTTAAGAGACTTCCAAGGCAAACCACTTATTTTATTTCAGCTGTGTGTGTGTGTGTGTGTGTGTGTGTGTGTGTTTTATTACATAGTGTGGACAGCACTGATCATATTTTGCCCTGTTTCTCTCTGCTATTGTCCCTCCAGATGTCAGAAAAACACAACTGTTTTTTACAAAAGACATATTTATAACAGTGACTAATGTGTTTTTAATAACGTAACATAACAATTACGTAATTAAAAAAAAACAAACTGTGCTGTTACCAAATGGTGAATAGCATTGCCTGCAGGAACAGCTCACCATCAGATGCTTCTTTGTATGGGCTGCCATCCAAAACAAACTCCATGAAAGTGCTGCTGGCGTCGCCTGACTGAGATCCTCACTGCCACACTGTTCTCTTAGTGACTTAGTCTAAACAAACACACACACACGCAAAGATACAAAATAGGCTGTCAGTGGTCCAAGCTTTAGTTACAGTAATATATTCTTAGCAATAGAGAGCTTCAGCCACTCATTCAGTTTTCAGTATTTTCCATTAGAGGTTGACCGAGGACATGCTTCTGACACCGAGATGATAGGAGATGATCGTTTACTCCTCCTCAGCTCTGAGTGGACCGTGAAGTTGAGCTGTCCAGTGAAAGCCTGCAGATCCATCAAGATGCAATCTGGGTCTTTCTCATGACAGATTGTAATTACATTTGGTGCAGGCAATTAGGAAGGAGTCTTTGAGCTCCCTGCTCAGACTCTGTCTGCATTAATGCCGTGTTACATATCGGGCTTTGCACTCAGGTTTGGGCCTCAGCCGGCTTTCAACTCACAGTTCAATCAGTCAGCAGTTGCTAAATTGGGAATTCAGCATGACCAGATTGGAAGGATTACTGTGTGTGTGTGTGTGTGTGTGTGCAGAGCCGGGGGAAGTGTGTTGGGAAGTAAAAATACAATGTGTTCTGAAATAAGTTCTCATCACCAATCACTTGGTGTCAAATTAAACTAAGCTTAAAAAAGATTCTGTAAACCTTCCACTACAGCTGGTTGGGTCTGGATCATCATGGCAGGAGGATAAGCAAAGTAGCCCAGACACCCTTCATCTCAGCCACACCCTCCAGCTCCTCCAGCTCCACGACAAGAAACAAGAAAAACATCTTTTTATCTGGGTTTTCAGTCAGATGCCTGCAAACTAACATGTATCTGGGTTTCACATTGGCGAGAAGCTAACTTTGCTAATTTAACCACCAACATGCATTGCTGGTGGTTAAACCACCACCACCACCATGTTTCTCTCCATTAAAAACAGCCCACAGCTCTGGTTTAATGCCAGCTCTTACTCCCCTCTGTCTGTGCTGAATTCATTATAATGCGTTCTTCACAAGACACCAGAGGGAAACATGGGTGATGAGTGCTGTTTGAATTTTTCAGTTTCAGGTTTGGTTAGTAAAGGCCATCACTGTAACCAGCACACACACAGACACACACACACACTCACACTGCATGCAACAGTTCCTCTGTCAGCAAAAGCTGTTAGCAGCCAGGGTGGAGCCAATGAAGAAACCACTTCCTGTCCTTGCAGCGAGTTGCTATAGTACTGAAGCTACACTGTTTGTTTTCGTCTCAGCTACTTCATGATAACCGTAATGCTGCATGCAGTGGCAGCTCAGTCTAGTTTGTGTTGATTGTGTAAGCTCAGAACTTCCTCCAGCAGGAACTGCAAAGCTAAGCCTGGACAGATCAGACGTCACACCGAAATATAACTGACTCCTGTACTCCACGAGTAACCGACCTCAGCAGCACACAGGCAAAGGTTAGAATATAACATAGAATACTGTCGGCCACAAGAAGTTAAGGTTTGATGCAATGAGGAAATGGCTTCGAGGTTACACAAGGATGGCGAAGTAATGTGAAGCAATGGAAGGTGATGGCCTTCTGCGCCTCTGTGTTTCTGCCACAGGAAAAGAGTCAAATGAACCTGCCTACCACAGCGGTGAGGCCAACGATAGCTCATAGAATTACATGCAGTCAAGCTTAATTATCGTTTCTGACTTATTTTCATTTTCTGCTGCATCGCATGTCCACTCCACTACTTTCCATTGCATTCATTTGGTTAATAACTTGAGTTTTTGGTTACAGTACTTCTGTTTTTCTGAAGTACTTAGTGAGATATATATATAAAAAAAAAAAAATCCCATCTCACCCTCCGTGGGCGGTTCCTCCTCTGCAAGCTCGGGTCCTCTACCAGAGGCCTGGGAGCTTGATCTGTTGTAGCCACTGCTCCAGTTTGGGGGTCACTGCTCCAAGTGCCCCGATCACCACAGGCACCACTGATGTCTTTACCTGCCAGGCTTTCTCCAGTTCTTCCTTCAGGCCTTGGTATTTCTCTAGCTTCTCATGTTCCCTCTTCCTGATGTTACCATCGCTTGGGATTGCGATGTCCACCACAACGGCTTTCCTCTGGGTCTTGTCCACCATATATATATATCTATATGTATATATATATATATATATATATATACATATATATTGTTGGCAGTTGGCTGAATAGCTGGTAGTTGGAAGGGTAATTGACTACAACACGGGAGACCCCGGGTTCGCATCCCGGTGTGGACGAGCTTTCATACATCATTTAGTAAGGGTCCTTAGGCAGCTAGGCTGCCTACTTACCTCAAAATGATGAGAGACACAGATATAAGAGTCATACCGGCTCAGACGTTGCCCGGTGAAATAAGGTCTGCGTCAGGTGCTGAGGGACCAGGGCACCTTGATGTTAAATTGGCTACTGGAACTAGAAGACAATGGACGAGAGATGAGAACCAATGCTACTATTCGAATGTGGGAACTATGGATACTTCGACACCCACAGTCAACACTAACTGCGAAGCATCTAGTAGCTCAGCATTCCAACATCCACAAGCGGCAACTGCTATCACAACTAGAGATTGACGAGGTACAACACAAATGCTACGGCAAGGGGGAGCCAAGACGTGACACTAACTCCCCATCCAGAGGTTGGGTACCAAGCCCCAATAGAATGAGAGAGCAACTGACCTGAGAGAGACGATAATGGCTAAGATGAACAGGCAACCCCGACGTCGGTTACAGAGACTGTGTGCAGTACCTGAAGATCTCCTAGTAGATGTGAATGCAGCACTGAGAACGATCCCCACGAGAAACATCACTGAAACAAATGAGCTGATATACACTGCAGCATCAGTGACCCTAGAGAGGCTCGGGTACAAACCCAAGGAGCAGAAGGAGCAATATCCCCCATGGAGGAAGAGACTGGAAGACAAGGTAAGGGCAACACGGAGGGAAGTGAGCCAGCTGTCAGAGTTGAAGACAGGTACTATGAGCCTAAGAAATACAACCAGGTAAACATACCTGAGGCCCTGGAAACTGCCAAACCCCACCTGAAGAGGTACACAAGAGAGGCCGAAGCAAGACGAATAAACCGGCTGATGTATAACATCAACACAACTCTACGGAACTACCCTGGAGGTCAACTTCAAACCAAACCAAATGCGGATGAGCAAGTGTGGACGAATGATAACAAAGAGAGGCAAGGTAGTCCAGAGAGTGGGGATTACACTACCAGAGGGCAGAATAGCAGACATTGAGGATAGCTACAGATACCTGGGTATACCACAGGCACATGGCAACCATGAGAAGGCCACAAGGGAAGCAGCCACAGCCAAATACCTCCAACGAGTAAGGCAGGTCCTGAAAAGTCAGCTCAATGGCAAGAACAAGGTCCAGGCAGCTATGCCTTGCCAGTAATCAGATACCCTGCTGGGATAATAAATTGGCCAAAGGATGAAGTACAGACCACGGATATCAAGACACGAAAGCTCCTTACCATGCATGGAGGGTTCCACCCCAAGTCCAGCACCCAGAGTACACTAAACGAAAGGAAGGGGGCAGAGGACTGATGAGCGTCAGGGCCACTATTCAGGATGAAACATCCAAGATCCGGGAATACATCAGAAAGATGGCCCCATTGGATGGAGTATTCAGTGAAAGTCTCAAGCAGTGGACACCAGACGAGTGGACCCAGGACGAACCTTCATGGGAGGACAAACCCCTGCATGGGATGTACCACCGACAGATATCAGAAGTGGCTGACATGGAGAAATCCTACCAATGGCTAGTGAGGGCTGGACTGAAAGACAGCACTGAGGCGCTCATCATGGCAGCACAGGAACAGGCCCTGAACACAAGAGCAATAGAGGCCCAGACCAGGCAAGACCCAAGGTGTAGGCTGTGCAAAGAGGCCCCAGAAACAGTCCAGCACATAACGGCAGGGTGTAAGATGCTGGCAGGAAAAGCATACATGGAACGCCATAACCAGGTGGCCGGCATAGTGTACAGAAACATCTGTGCAGAGTTTGGGCTGGAAGTCCCCAGATCCAAGTGGGAAACACCTCCAAAGGTGATAGAGAATGAGCGCGCAAAGATCCTGTGGGACTTCCAGGTACAGACTGATAAGATGGTAATGGCTATTGTAGTGGTGGACAAGACCCAGAGGAAAGCCATTGTGGTGGACATCGCAATCCCAAGCGATGGTAACATCAGGAAGAAGGAACATGAGAAGCTAGAGAAATACCAAGGCCTGAAGGAAGAACTGGAGAAAGCCTGGCAGGTAAAAACATCAGTGGTGCCTGTGGTGATCGGGGCACTCAGAGCGGTGACCCCCAAACTGGAGCAGTGGCTACAACAGATCCCAGGAAAGACAACAGACATCTCAATCCAGAAAAGCGCAATACTTGGGACATGTAAGATACTGCGCAGAACCCTCAAGCTCCCAGGCCTCTGGTAGAGGACCCGAGCTTGCAGAGGAGGAACCGCCCGCGGAGGGCGAGATGGGAATTTTTATATATATATATATATCCCCCGCCTTTACCAGAATGAGCGTTAAAGTGTGATACACAATGCATCAGTAGTTTGATGAGCCAATAATAATAAGCTAATAATATAATATACTGTACGTTACTGGGAAGTTAGCTGTTCTGCTAAAGGAGTTTAACTTTTAGTAATTTTGCTAAATTTTCTACTTTTACTCACAGATTTTGTTTGGACCTTCAGAAAACTCCTTATTATTGATGATGCAGGTGGGTGAAGTGCACCCTGCACCCGCCTGCTCAGGGGACGAGACTTGTTTCAAAGCTCACAAAAATGCTGACAAGTCAACCTGCAGTTAAGATTATTTTATCATAATTAAAATAATGATGGCAGTAATATTAGCTATAAATCAGTCCAAGGCAGATGCTTTAAAACTAGCGCAGAACAGATGCTTGAGTTTGTGTTTCAGTGCAAAGGTGTTACTCTTCCTGTACTTTGCAGGACATAAACAAGAAATTTGTACGACTGACACGAGACTGACACTGGCTGAAATCAGAGAATAGGTCACAAGTGTGAACAGAGGTCAGTGCTTCAGATACTCAGTAGTATGGTTCCAGAATCAGAATCAGGATTATTGCCACCTGTTTATACATACAGTGAATTTGTCTTGGCGTCTGGTGCAGAATGATGAGAGAAACATTAGACAGTGAAAAGAATAAAAAAATCAAGTATTTAAACATTTACAGGAAAAATAAGAAACATGTTACAATATCCAGATATTTCATCAGTACCAGCAGCTTGCTGATAAAAAGCCCAAACTGTATGTGCTTCAGTGAGGAGCTGTTATAGTCTATTGCACAACTGCTGAGGTGCACCATGGACTGTCACAATCCCTGGACTCTGTGAGTTGTTTTTTTCCAGAGGCTGGTGTGAGAAGGCCTGTAAGCCTCAGTAGAGTCACAGCACAGGCAGCGCTCAAACAACACGAATGGCTCGATTCATAGACACGGGACAGTCCGTCCAGTCTGTCCCTCAGTGGAACCATGCTGTGAAAATGTTTTCCCTCTCTGTGGATTTGTGCCCAGAGATGGCTCTGCTTAGCGTTTCAGCCTCAGTTCAAGGTCCCTCTAACAAGTCAGCCTTCTTTATGAGACACAGGATCTGATATTTAACTAAAGCGAGCTGTAAAACCATTAACCTTTGATATTTAACGAGCTTAGGGAATGTTTGCAATGGCTGCCTGCTAACTCTGCCATCACACTAAAATTATGCTAATACATATTGTCCCTGTGCTTGTTTGTGGCAGATCACAAACCAGATGTTATTTCTATTTACAAAGTGTCGTCCACAGAGCCTGCTCAACCTGTGACCTCCCTGCAGAGGAGGAAAGGAACGTTTCAAACGTTGCCTGTCGGCTGCTGCTGCTGTTTTTCAGCATAGCACTGCTGGCTTCGGTCTAGGCTGATGTCATTCTATAGCTCTAATATCTTCACACGCCATTTAAACATCGAAACCAGCCCTTTGTTTCTGGACCGTCTGAGTAGAGAAGTACTCTCTGACTCGCTTCCTCTCTCTGACCCCCACACCCAACCCGTCCTACTGAAGATGTAAAGCTTCAAAAACAGGTCACAAACACATAGTTTCCTCTTAAACAGCTGGTTACTGGGGACTTCAGCAAACATTACTTATACAGGGAGAGAACTATTTCAGCGGACTATTTTCGCTGGTGGATTAACCGTTGCAGTGGTTCCAAAAGTTTTGTAGAGCATGGCATCCATTGAGAGGAAAAGGGAGCTACCCAACCCACAGTTTAACATGCATATATGCACATGTACGTTGATGCTTATCTAGTTTTTAGATTTCTTTAGTTAGATCATATGATATTACATTAAATGCATTTAATATACATAAGCATAATATATCAATATACAATATAATATCAATATATGAATATATTGCTATTAAGTTAAAAGAAGATTAAGTTCAGAAAGCTTCAGAAAAACTCCTGAGCTGGAAAGCATGTTGTGTTGCTATGACAACAATGAGTTGTCATGTCAATATGTGCAGCATGTTTAAAATAGTGATTTTGATACTGATGTCTGTTTTCTTCTGTCGGCGCAGCTGTAACCTTCAACACAGTCGACATCATGTGTCATGTAGTATGGTGTTGTTGTTGTTGGCCAGTCACATGTCACACTGTGCGAGGATGTTTCAGATAAGTGAGTGGGAGGTGTAGAAACACTCTCTGAGGCTAATCTTCAAGAAATGGGCGGTTTAGCAACAAACATTGTAAACTGTCTCAATGTCAGCATGTTTAAGAGCCTCTGCTGGACTTCACCCAGAGCTGTCTTTATCACACAGCAGTATCTGTCACCGCACTGCCGCGGGCTGCGTGATGCTGCTGATACTGTGGGTTTCCTGTGCACGCAGTGAAGGAGAAACATGCCCCTGAAAATCAGAAGGTCTCACTCAGGTTAAGGCAGAGAGACAAAGACAAAGAGAGAGAGTGAGAGTGGCGGTCTGTCTCAGGTCACCACCTGTAGCACAGGGAGATTCTCTCCTCCCCTGTGGTGCAGTAAATGGATTATATGGGGCTTGTTCACCTTAATCAACTAGTTAAAATACCCAGCATTATCCGTGCTGTATAGTGAGGTCCTATGTGATAAGCAAAGTGTTAACCACAGGTTTGAGCTCCATTTTAGTTGTTGGCTTTGGGGAAAGGTCAGGCTTAATCTATATAAGGCATCTGGACTCCATAACATGTAGCTCTGTTTTGGTCTCCACCAGCTCCTGAGAGATCTCTGGCTCCTCTCCCACTGCGTTCCCTATTTAAACCTTTTTTAGCTGAATCAGCTGCTTGTTGCTACTGGAAACAAGGTTGCAGCGAGAGCGAAGCAAACCATAAAAGTTGCAGGGTTGTAAAACCAAAACAGTGAGCTGAAAGACACCAGTTACAGACTGTAGATCGTCGAGAAACTGCTGAGTCGGGTCAGAATTCCCTACGAGGTCTTTAATGCAGTTCAGTTCTTATTCGTATAGAGCTAAATCACAGATCTCAGGGCTCTTTACATAGAGAGCAGACCAAACTATTTATATTAAATCCCATCCACCATGAGCAAGCATTTGGCGACAGCAGCAAGGACAAACCTCCGGTAGAGGCAGAAACCTCGAGCAGAGCCCGGATTTAGGTGGGCGGCCATCTGCCTTGACCAGTTGGGGGGAGAGAGAGAGAGAGAGAGAGAGCGAGAACAGAGCGAGAGATGTAAATGGATTTTATGATGTGACATTAGTGCAGCTTTAAGACAGCATTCATTCAGGTCTTTATATGGCACCTGTGTTGCCTGATGTAGGGCCTGCCTTGAAGACTAAACTCAGGATAGAGCCGTCTCCCTCGCGCTGATGCTTATCTCTAGATATTTATAGCTATGAATGTGGTAAGTCCCCTGGCCCAGAGGGAGAGGCATTGCTCTGCTTGCAGGATGAGATAATTGTGATGTGCAGCATTCCAGGAGTGTACTTTGCACGTCACCTGTTAGATCATCCTTATCGTCTTCATTAACAACCACTGATTATGTAGGCCTCATCATAAATGTGTGATTCCATCCAAAGGTTATGCCTGACTATCACCTCACATAAAGTCCTCCCAAATATCACGGTGACTCACTCAGGATGTGTCAGCAATCATCAACCCTGCCGAGTTCATATAAACCCTTGGATCAATGCATAATCCACTTTGCCAATGGCTGACAGGGTGTGTCCGCCTTCAGTGAGTGCTGAGGTTGCACTGGTTGATGTTAAACGGTCCCTTGGCAGGGACTCGCGCACAGATAGGTGCTGATAGCTGAAGATTCTGCGCTGATAGCTGTGGTTTTATAAGGTGGTGGAGGTGCAGTGGGTGGGTTGTTATCAGAGCCACAGGCCTTCACTCCTCCATCAGGCACAGGTCGGCTGGGAGAAGGTGTAAAGGTTCTGTTCTCTCACGTGTCCGTGGAAGGCACGGACAAAACCGATGCATTCAAGGTCAGAGCTAAAAGTCAGAATCATCAGACATGCGATCACAATCAGGAGATTTTAATATGCCAGCTGGAATTTAACAGTATTCAACTTACTTTAAATTTGACTTTCAATATTTCAAGTTTTCATCCTCTTGGTTTTTTCCAGGCACAAGCAGGCTTCCATACCTCTGCACCTCAATGCTCAAAGTTAATGAAGGACAGAATAATAAACCTGACCAATTATCTCGACTGTGCGGGTTCAAAGGACAGCTGGCAGCAGCACCGTAAGGGAAAGTTTTGAAACACGGGTATTGGAAAACGACAACACCTTTATGGAGCCTTTATAACAGGAACCCATTCATTAATCATTCCCAGGAGGCTTGCAGTAAATCTGTCGCTCACAGCGTCAGTGCAGCGCCGCTCCAACTGCACGCGTGACCACATAGATGGATATACAGGTCCATCAGACACTCGGGCACAGTGGGGTTAGCCTCTGCAGGAGAGCAGTCAGCTGCCGTGTGCTCTGTGTCTCGCCATGTGCATTGACATGTGTGTGAGCACCACACAGAAAACACACAGGGCGTATTGCGTTGGTCATGTGTGCAGCATGTAAATAGGGAAGTTACATACAAAGCAGCCATAAAGACGCCCGACCACAGCCTCTCTGAATCAAATATGGTCGTGTGGTGGCCGAGCTCCGTGCCTGCTGTTTGTTGTTGTGACTCACTCCACCAGGAATCTCAGAGCGCATGAGACCGACTCCACCCACTATCACCTGCTACACTTCAGGTGTCAGACCTGCTGCCTGGATAGCTGTGTTCAAACAGCGTCACAAAATGTCCAGTCTGAATTCTCTATCCTTCCATTGGGATCAGGTTCTCCTCAGGAATACATGTGTGAACATGTCTTGTCGTAACTATTCATTTAATATTTCACACTTTTCAGCTGTGAATATAATAACTGAAATAAAAAGACCATTGATTTACCAACTTTTAATTTCATAATTGTTTTTGATGCCTTCATTTTTGTTTTTATCCACTTTTGTTTTGCATTTTTTGGTAAACAAATTCCATACAAATATACAAATTCATATATGATCTTGGCTTGGTGTTTCAGAATTCTGACTCTGTTCCATTTTCTTTCCTTTTCATTCATGACATTCCATTTATTCTTTCATTTTCCCGGCGGGAATGGGCTTCTGTAGATGTTTCATAGCTGCATGAATGAACTTGAAGCTCAGATCACGCTGCATTTACAGAATGCTTCCACAAACAACACAACATTCATATTCATACTGTTGTCCACGCACCCTGTATCTGATGATCTGATGTGTGATGTTATTGCAGTTTTATTCAAAGACACAGTCAAATGTCCTTAACTACACTTTATTAACGGACTGCTGATGTTGTGCTCTGTGTGCAGGAGGAGAGAGGCGGGCCGCGGCCTCGGCTCTGCCACATGAAGAAGGGATCCGGCGGCTACGGCTTCAACCTGCACAGCGAGAAGTCCAAACCGGGCCAGTTCATCCGCGCTGTGGACGAGGACTCTCCAGCGCAGAGAGCAGGCCTCAGACCACAGGACAAGATCATCCAGGTAAACAACACACCCCCCCCCCTTCCCCGTCAGCGGCACACACAGCTGCTTCTCAAAGCGTCCCTGGCCAGTGAGACTTATTTTGTGTGTATCAGCTGTAATCCTCTTACACCAGTGGGCAAACAGGAACCAGAGTCCTGAGCTGTATCAGGTTATTATTAGACACAGCGCGTATGGAGCTGATATGTGTATGTTTCTAGGTGTATTCACCTGTATGCTGCTGTGTGTAGAGGTTGTTTCAGAGTGTTCGTGGCAGGAATCGCTGTGGACCACGATGAACACGGCGGGGTCAGAGCTAATCCACTTACTGTGTCTGTGGACTGAACTCCAGCCTGCTCAAACAGTCTGCAGGGCCTCTCACATGGGGGGGGGGGCTATGGGCTCTGTGATGATGTAAATGAAGCAACGCCACAGCTGTACTGTATTCACATGGAGGTAGAGGGTTGATTCAGAGCGCTGGGAGGGTTAAAAGCTGGGAACCAGAATGCTGGGAATGTAATGAATCTGCTGCGGAGGTCAGGGAGGGAGTCGGAGGAGGGCTGCTTGCTGGAGAGGAGGAGTGTTCTGTACCACCTGTCCAACAATCACTGCCAGCGTGGGAGTGGGAGCAAGATTCCTGATGGTATTCCTACCTCGGGTCTTCCTCCCGCAGGAATTCCTCAGGGATTTGACTCCCCGGATTCTTGATTAGCTCTGTCTCTGGGAGTGTGTTTGTACACCACGCCCTGTAATAAGACATTTTCCGTCACTGGTGGGGACGCAGGGCGGTGAAGATGAGGATATCTTAGCTCATCCAGACCATGTGATGACAGGCGCTGCTCAGATTGGGCATTAACGCCTTCTTTTCTGTGCAGTTTGGATCTAAAATGTGTAACGTCTGTGTTGTGTAACCTTCAGACTGCAGAGTCTGAGCTGGAACAAACAGCAG
>WARS01002624.1:0-16700 GCA_008933995.1 Datnioides undecimradiatus | reverse complement strand
CATAAAACTCAAGACTGAAGGTGGCAGCTGCAGCTTTGTATGTAACATAATCAAATATCATAAGTATGTGGTGTGGCTCTTCTCGTCCAAGTCTTATCAAGAAAGTCAACATATTTCCTAAAAGCTCGAGCTCTTCCATTAAGATAGTTTGAATATTTCTAGCCACGTAGGAGTGCGTATATCTGGAAACAACCAGCAAACAGTTTCTGGCTGAAAACGGCCCGTGACCATTGAGCTCAGTAACATTGTTTTCAAAAGCACTTGTGGAAATTTAAACACGGGCGATTGCGTGAAAACGTGCTCGGCCCCAATTTAAGAGGAGCTGTCTTTTTCTAACGGCCCATTCTGTCTCCATTCTAAGACTACGAGCGCTGGCTTTGCTGCTTAATAACAGAGAAATGAGCCAGCAAAGTGTCTCTCCTTCACCACTTTATTGGACTATTGTCTCTTCGATACAAAACCACATCTATAAATAGCCACAAATATTCAGCCGCTCATAGCCTTGTTGAAAGAGACTAGAGCCTGGGACATATTTGATTATTTGCACGTATCTCGTGACTCTTCTCCTTGGCTCAGTAGTGAGAAAATAGCTGGAAGCACAGTGCACGGGAGAACATTTTACTACCGACGTCAGGTTGTGGAGTCGTACTGGGGCTGTTTGTTTTTAGATCAATGGCAGTGTCAGTATGCTGACATGCCAACATGTGGCATGTTAGCCAACAGCTGATCTTTGGCAGGTACACTGTCTTAATTGAACTCTGGTATACTGTTTGACTGGTTTTTACACATTGAATGAATATGCAGTTTTCACCAGCAGGGGGCAGAGAGACAACATCAAACTGTCACCGTTTAGTCTTAATCAGTTGATGGAAGTTTGGTGCTGGCGTGTTAGCAATCACGGTGACACATTGTGCAGAAGCACGCTCCGGACAAGTGTTAGTCCCGAAGACTAGGAGCTACAATGGGAAACAAAATAGGAAGTCCAAAAGGAAACAAAATAGGAAGTCCAAAAGGAACTAGAATAGGAAACAAAATAGGCCATAAAATAGGGTTAGGTAGTAGAATTTGAAAAATAGTTTAGTTTAGTTTAGTTAGATTAGATTTTTTATATTACAATCAAAAACATTTACAATTAAAATAACTTCACAGTATTTTATTTTATTTTATTTTATTTTAAGAAGAAGAGCAGCCTCAACCAAAATGACCGCTGTACTTGACAGGGATGTGTGTGTGTGTGTGTGTGTGTGTGTGTGTGTGTGTGTGTGTGTGTGTGTAAATATACATATTCACATACAGCTACAATGCATATATGCATATGAACATGTATTTGCACATATTTGCTCCATTCAGTATGTTTGTCATTAGAGGTCCTTTTCGTGTCTCAGTGTTTCACTTATTATATTTATTCTTAACTAATCAGGAGAGTTCACTGACCTTTTCACTGACGGAATGTTGCCATAGTTCATACGTTAAGAAAGACCCTAGGATGCAAAGTACACCACAGAAGGAGTGTATACTGACACAGAAGCCTCAATAGCAGGGTATTAGGATCAGAACTGTATTTGGTTTGGCTCAGATACAGCGTATCTTGCACCCAGTTGGCGAGTTTATGTTAGAGACATTTGAAAAAGAACACTTAGCTTAAGGGGCACTCACCACCTATTGGTCGGGCCTGGCAGACTTAGTGGAACTTATCAGCAAGCAACTGCAGCACCCCGGACAGCTCCACAGTTACTGATGGATGCACGCTAAATGAAGAGATCATGGGCCATGTGTATGAAGAGGATGCATGTGGTGTTGGAAGAGCTGGATCCTAGCTGAATGTCATTACAGCAAGCGAGACTTTACAGGTGATCAAGGTAGTTAAACTTAAAACCTTAAAGGGACATATTATAATAACTGAAGCTGTTTTAAACAGGCCCTGGTGCCCTTCCAGCAAACATTTGCCCTTTGGTGGGTGTTTTTTTCTTTACACCATTATATTAAGTGCTGTACAAATTAAATAATGTACAAACAGTAGCCCACACATAAGGATACATACATGCACGGACACTGTACAGTGAGGAGTGAGCTCAGACCAGTCTGTGCCAGTGGCGAGAAATCTTGTTGATTAATACCAGCCATGCCAATCGCTTGATGTTTTCTTATGTATTGCTGCTGCTGCTGCTGCTGCTGCTGCTGCTGCTGCTGCTGCTGCTGCTGCTGAGATGTCCTGGGCTCCAACTCTCAGGGGATTTCTGACAGTTGGAAGGTTTTCTGAAGGCAGCCTTTTCAATGGTTTAACACTGATCTATGTATTTCCAAAAATGTCCAATTTATTTTAGTGGTGATTTGTAGAAACAACTACGTAACTAAAAGTGTCAAACAGGGAAAAAAAACCCCATGAAACATAAATGTTCTAATTGGCTACATAACAAAAGCTGTGCAGTTTCTTGACGTATGAACTATGCGCAAGATGTCTACACAGTGAAAAGGTCAGTGAACTTCCCCTGATTAGTTGAAATAAATATTCTAAGTGAAACACTGAGACATGAAGACAAAGGACTTCAAATGACAAACATACTGAATGGAGCAAATATGTGCAAATACATGTTCATATGCATATATGCATTGTAAGCTGTATGAATATGTATGGCTACACGCATGTATCCATGTCAAGTGCAGCAGCCATTTTGGTTAGGTTAGTTAGGAGACATTTATGTGTGTGTATTGGTTTTGAATATTTGATATTTTTACCATCTCTTTTTTATGACTTCACTGAATATGAACTTCACCGTTGGTTTATCATGTGTTTGCTGTAAGTGTAGACGATGGTAACAGACAGCCAAAGGTATGCTAACAGTCATTATTGTAATAACATGAATGCCAAATATTCATTAATGACTACTTTTCATATCCCATCCACCTCCTAACGCATGTACTAATCTGTCATTAGTAAGCCGCCTCTGTTACGCTGTCTTTTCTGTTGATGCCAGTGTAGACGGTTCTCCAGACTGGAGGTGCCTACGGAGCAAAATGTCTACGCCCGACGGCGACGATGGAGAAGATGCGGAGCAGATGAGGAAGATGGCTGGCACTGGTTGTGTTGGTCCCTGCATCCCAACCGGGCGAGGAGATTGCTGTCGCCATCAGATTCTATGACGGTGGGTTCGAAACTCATCTCACGCGACACGCATTGTGATCTGCACCGTAGTTTGACCTCAGTCATCAGTCCTCAGTCACAGCCTCGTGGTTGCTGTCTTTTACCGGTGATGGAAAGCAAGATTTGGGGAATATTTTAACATATAAGGTGTCAATTTTGGAGTGGTTACCGCTGAACGGTAGTGAGCGTGGATGATCGTTAATCCTCAGTAACACCTAATCAGATGTATAGAGTAGCTATGATTGCTAACGATGATGCATGACTAGTTAGGGAAGAAACAAGTGCGTACGAACCCGGGAGCACCTTGATAATTAACGACTTGTTGATAAATCCTTCCCCAAATGAGGACGCTATGACTGATGATGGTGCCACTGGAGAACAGGTCAGTCCAGCTTCTACTTGGTTCAGCTTTTAGTTTGTGCTCCAGGCTTATTCTAACGAGTTTAATAAATGAGTCTGTGGGAAAGTGAAGTCAGGTTAAATGCAGGTGAAGTGAATGCTGTCCGCTGAGCTCGCAGCTTTGTCTGACTGTTATCTAATCAAAAGCTACACCTGCTGACATTCCGCTCATATAATCTGCGCACGCTGGTCTAATTGAGCTGTTATCGCACACGGCGCTGGCGGCGCTAGATATTGTCTGGTTAGGGCGGCGTCATTAGCCGTGAGAATAGATGCGCATCTCGTTGCAGCGTGTGGTGGATTCTGAGAGATCAGAAGTTGATTTCTCATGAATCTGATGGTGTAAAGGGGCGTCTAACAGTGTGTGAGGGTTTCACATTTGGTTTCCACTTACAGTCTAATTTGGTATAATAGAGAGTCAGCACGTTTCAGGTGTAATACAGCATCATCTGCTCTGTGTTTCCAGAATCATTGAGGTTGTTGGTGTCTCACCCAGAAAAACTATGCGTGTCTACTGCTCCATCAAGAACTTGTGGTTTCTACTTGAAACTTCCAAATCAGTGTTTTCCAGCTCTGCTGGCGTGAATTCAAACAAATCCTCATTGATGGACAAAATATCACATTGTACGCAAAATAGAATTAGACATATGACTATGACTTGTATGTTAAGGCTAATAACGTGATTAATTGAGCCGCAGGAGGTCCTGCAGGAAAAGGTCATTTCTGTGATTTCTCCCTTTGCAGCTGGACATTGACGCAGCCGAAAGGACTGCAAAGCCAAACCAGCCAGAGAACTAACTTCTCTCGCTCTCCCGCTCTCTCAGGAGGAGGAGGAGGAGGATCAAGCGCTGCAAGAAGAAAAACCTACTGGATCAGACGTAAAGAAGAAAAAACGAAGAAGAAGAAAACGGTTGCCCGCCAACCACCGCGGGAAAAAGTGGCAGTGTGAAAATGGCCGCAGCAGAGCACGCGGAGCACCGTCTGCCTGCCTGCCTGCCCAGGGGAGTCGCCTGAGCTGACATCATCTCTGCAGGCAAGACACGTTTCTATTGATTTGATGGCTTTTCATTCATTCACGCCAGTGCGTCACGCACGCATTGCGCGGATTCAAAGCGGCGCGCGACGCCTCCTCTGTGCGGGGCCCTGGTGCTGGTTCGCTGCTTCCAGCCGACCTGTTATGCCCAGTCATCACACACTTTGGATATTGTGGTTCTATGCATTTTTACTTTGGACGCCGCAGTAGATGGCGTTGATGCAGCCGCTGACCGCATCGCGGCGCGCTGACTCTGTCGTGAAAGCATCTGTGCAGTGTACGCCACATGTCACGCGGGAGCGCGAGTCTGGTGACGCATATCGCTCATAAACTGTGCGGCTAGTGAACTATAAACGACGGCTTCGGGTCCGTATGTGGATGATTGTACGTATTGGAGAAGTCCTGTCACGCTGCGCATGATTGAACCAGTGTTCCTGTGGTTCTTTGTGCTTTGACGACGCGGGAGCAGCACGCTGCTACGCCTCGCGATCCGGCTGATGTTCAGAGTCTGCCGACGCTTTCTCACGCCCGCTGTTGTCTAATTGTCCTGTTGCGCACTATCGCCACGGAAAAGTGGCCAGACTGCGGCGTAAAGCGCCAGAAAGATAAGGCTGACGCTACCATTAAGCTGTGACTTACCTAGCACGCCTCATAATTAAAACGTCGTCCAAACAGTGTTTCAGACATATTGTGTATTACTTTGTTGTTTAATATGTGCCTTTTAGTGATTCTACATTCATTATTACTGTGTGGCTTTGGAACACCGATATATTTATAATGCTTCTTTACTTGTCGCACACAGAGCTGTTGGTTCAGGCGCTGTGGCCAGCGTGTCTCCAGCGTCTGTGTGTGTGCACACGCAGTGAAACAGGCCGGCTTCAGGGTTGGGCAGGGGGGCTCTCTGCTGGTGGGGGGGACTTCACACCTTTGGCTAAAAGGTGTGAAGTGGTCGTTCCAAAGGTGTGTGTGAAGGGCGGGGCAGTGGGGGCACAATCCAGGTGCCAGAGAGTGGAGGTGTGGGTGCTTGGCCCGTGGATATTCTCATTCATCCGGGCCATAGTTATCTCAAGGAAAGTGAATGGAGCGCAACAGGACTCGGGTTCTATGTCTTGAAGACGCGGCCTTCGTCTGAGAGGCTTATTGCTCATTATCGCGACTAGGCCGGACCTGCTAGTCCAACTTAGCTAGTGGACTGTCGGTGCGCCGCGTGTCAACGCATCAAGCCGCAGAGTGGCAGACGCCTGGGGAAAGTTGGTTTTCGACTCGTTAGGTGATGTATTGTGTTAGAACGACAAATGGAGTCACGTGAGCGGTGCTTGATCAAACCTGTTGAAGTGTAGGTTTAGGTCGTTGACCCACTTACGCACTTCGGCCAGCGCGGGCTAGGGCATGGTGCTTGAAGCCAGAGGTGGTTTTCAGGCCCGCACCCCCGCTGACGCCCCGCTGCTTGCTGCAGTTGCTGCTTGTTCCAATCCTCCGTATGCAGGTTTGCACACAGCCTGCTGTAGTGCACTGCATTACGCCTCCTTGGTGTTGGCATAAACAAGTCCAGTGTTGTACAGGCTCCAGGGGCAGGCCACACACCAGGCGTGTATGTGGGCGGGACACATGAGGGATGACGCGTGGCTGAAGCCTCCAGAGATGAGGAAGAGGCCCGAGGGTGCTGTGTCCGCAGCCTACTGGTGACCGATAACAGGGCGTCAGAGGCAGTGTCTGCATTAGCAGAGGGAGGGATGTGCGCTGATATCGCAGTGACACGAAAACTCCAGTGGCAGATAGTATGGCCTCATAACAGCTAACAGCTCAATGTCCCCTGCTACACAGTTGTACTTAATAGCACAGCTCCCTGGTTTACACCACCTCACGCTCACAAACACAGCCAGGCCCCCTAACCGCCGTTCTGCCCGCCCGCAGGAGGCAGTTATCCAGCAGGCCGGTAGGAGTGCGGATGCAATGTGTGAGCCAGGTCTCGGCAACAGAAGGACACTGCTTCTGTACTCCGCTGGTGCCGAAAGTTAGAGCCGCCAGCTCGTCCGCTTTTTTGTTGGGAAGAGATCTCACGCTTCCTGTGATGACGGAGGGGCGCCTGCCCGAAGCGCCTTTTTCCCGTATCCCCGGAAGTGAAGTCTTACGGACCGCTTTGTTTAATAGATGCCTTTAGTGGTTCTCTACATTTATTATTACTGTGTGTCGCTTTTGAACAGCGATAGTAAGCTTATACGTTTCCTTTGTTTGCTGTCATCACGGAGTTGTTATTCAGCGCTTGTGGCCAGCGTGAAATCTCCATTAGCGTGTCTCCACTGCTTTTTCTGTAGCGCACGCAGCTTAAACAGGCCGGTTTACATTTGACACATATGTTTGACGTGCTTGAACTTTCCTCAGATGGTGTGCACCCACATCACGGACGTGCTGACGACGACCCTGAAGTCATGGTGATCATCGCGGACGAAGAAGAGGACGTCACAGCCTACATCTGTTCTGAGTATCAACAGCTCACACACACGCACGCACACTCACGCAGACACGCAACACTGACACGAGGAGACACGCATTCACGCGAGACACGCAACACTGACACGAGGAGAGACACGACGCCACACAGACACGCAGCAACACTGACACGAGGAGACACGCACGCTCACACAGACACGCAGCACTGACACGAGGAGACACGCACGCTCACACAGACACGCAACACTGACACGAGGAGACACGCACGCTCACGCAACACTGACACAAGGAGACACGCACGCTCATGCAACACTGACACAAGGAGACACGCACGCTCCTGCAGACACGCAACACTGACACGAGGAGACACGCATGCTCACGCAATACTGACACGAGGAGACACGCACGCTCCTGCAGACTCCTGTCACTTTGGAACACCGAGTAGTGCTTATACGCCTTTACTTTGTCGACAGAGCTGTTGGTCTCTGGCGCGGTGGCCAGCGTGTCTCCAATTGCCTTGAGTGTAAACACGCAGTGAAACAGGCCGCCTCTCATTTGGAAGCAGTTCTGCTGTTCTTTCATTTCACTCTGAAGGCATCTAAAGGTCGATTTCACTCGGCTTCTGGTTTCCAGCTCTGCTGTAATGAATTAAAACAAATATTCTGTATGAACACATCGCACGATAATGTCAACTATAATTAGACATATGAATAAGACTTATGCATGTTAAAGCATAGCGAGGATCAATTAGAATGTCTCATGTGACAGGCGCCAAGACTCCTGTAAACAGCCATAAATGCTCGCGAGCGCCTGCTGGTTAAAGACATTGTTGTTTGCAGCCCTCATTATGTTTTCGATACATCATCACCATCGCAACTTAATATATGCTATTTAATAATTGTGCTGAATTACGTCATAATGACAGAGTTTGTGTATTTCTTTGTTTGCTGTCATCACAGAGCTGTTGGTTCCAGCGCCAGGCCAGCGGTTCTCACAGCGTGTCTCCACTGTCTTGTAGCGCACGCCAAGAAACAGTCGCTTCACATTTGACATGTGCTTGACGGTGCTTGAACTTCCTCAGACGGTGTGCACCACATCACGGGACGTGCTGCTGACGACGACCCCCCCAAAGTCATCGCGATCATCGCGGACGAAGAAGAGGACGTCACAGCCTACATCTGTTCTGACTATCAACAGCTTGCACGCACGCACCGACGCACGCACACACACACACACACACACACACACACTGTAGTTTGACAGTCATCAGTCCTCAGTCACACAGCCTTGGTGGTTGTTGTCTTTGGATCAATAAATAATAAATCACCTGAAATATTCCCAATGTTCAGCCTCTCATTTGCACTTTGGTCTAAATCAAAGTCTGACAACACGTTTGGAAACATTTGACATCAAGGTGCCAAAAACATGAGCAGTTAGGCAGGATGAATGAGTGTTACCACTAGTCGGTGAAGAAGGAGGCACAAACGAGCAGGAAGAACCTGACTACTGCTGACTTATTCTTAGCTACTTCCCTAATCATAAAACTCATGACTGAAGGTGGCAGCTGCAGCTTTGTATGTAACAGTCAAATATCATAAGTATGTGGTGTGGCTCTTCTCGTCCAAGTCTTATCAAGAAAGTCAACATATTCCTAAAAGCTTCGAGCTTCCATTAAGATAGTTTGAATATTTCTAGCCACGTAGGGAGTGTATATCTCGAAACAAACAGCAAACAGTTTTGGCTGAAAAACGGCCCGTGACTACTGAAAATGTGCCATTCACCTAAAGAACTTCTTATTTCTACTTGAAGTTACAAATCAGTGTGTTCCAGCTCTGCTGTGATGAATTAAAACAAATAATCACTGATGTAACGAAATCACATTATAATGTAAAATAGAATTAGACAGATGAATAAGACTTGTATGTTAAGGCTAATAAGGTCCGGATCAATTGTAGAGGTCTCAATGCACAGGCACGCACGCGCGTCACTGAGCAAGTGGCAACAGAAGGATGAGCCGCAGAGGTCCTGTAGAAATATCGCAGGCCTCTGTGATTTCTCCTTCCACGTGGACATTGACCCGAGCTGAGCGACTGCAAAGCCAACCAGAAAGTGTGGACAGAGAACTCTTCGGAGGATTGAAGCAAGAAGAAAACCTACTGACTAGACTTAAAGAAGAAAACTACCGCATCACTCACCACTGTGGAAAGGACAGCGTGAAAATGGCCTTGAGCAGAGCATCGCGTGGTGGAGGAGGAGCACCTGGTTGCCTGCCTGCCTGCCTGTGGGAGTCGGGCCTGAGCTGGACGTCATCTCTGCAGGTAAGGCACGTTTCTATTGATTTGATGGCTTTCATTCATTCGTTCATTCATTCATTCGTCCCTCCAAACCCTTTAAAAGCGTCATTAAGACAGAAACAGCGGAGCGTTTCTGTTTTTTACAGTTTTAAGGCAGGCGCGTTGTTATTAGGCCTGTTGGAAAAGCAGTGATTTGGTGAAAACAGACTTTGACTGGACGATTTCTGGGTGTAACATGATTATTTGATGGAGAGAATGTCCTCATTTTGCCGGGACACGCGTGGGTTCTTGGCGATGATTTGAACACGTTGTTATTTTGGTTTGAAGCCATCAAATTATCCAGAGTTTGCACCGAATGTAGCAAAACAGATGGCGACCGGGCCAATTTTCAAAAAATGCTCGAAATGTATTTTTTGGGGGGCACCATGGAGACGACGGACCTATGGACCGGGCCAATTGCCAATTTTCAAAAAATGCTCGAAATGGTTTTTTTATGGAGACGACGGACCTATCAGCTCCGGACGTCAGTGCGTCACGACGCACAGGCGGATTCAAAGCGGCGGCGCACGTTCCTCTGTGTGTGGGGCCCTGAGTTGGTTCGTTTTCCAGCCTGACCTGTTGCGTTCAGTCGTCAAACACTTTGATATTGTGGTTTTATACGCCGTTTTTATTTTGGACACAACATTTGCTGATGTTGCCGCGTGACGGCACTTCGAATCTGTCACAGCATCTCAGTGCGTACTCGCTGCATGTCACGCGTGGGAGCGTGAGCGCAGTGATAATACGTTCATAAACTGTGCGGATCCTGAACTGTAAACGACTAGTTCGCTCTGCATGTGGATTATTTTTGGATTGTATTTATTGGAGAAGTCCTTGTCAAGTTGCGCGCATTTAAATCAATGTTCCCGTGATTCTTTGCGCTTCTGACGCACGTAGAGCAGCACGCGCGTTACGCTCCTCGCGTTTGGCTGATGTTCACAGAGTCTGCTTTACGTTTTCACGTCCGGCTGTTGTCTAATTGTCCTGTAGCGGCACTATCGCTCACGGGAAAGTGTGGCCAGACTCGTGCGTAAAGAGTGTGTCAATCACCGCGCTTCATTAAGCTGTACAAAGCCTTACTCATTTGCACCATATGTTTAAAAAAACTCAGTTATTTGAGGCCAAACAGTGTTTCAGTTATTCCTGAGTTGCGGCCAGCGTGTCTCCATCATCTCTGTGTAATGTCGGGAAAAAGTGAAACGGGCTGGTTTCATATTTGACATAGGTTTGACGTGTGCTTGAACTTCCCCTCAGATGGTGTGGACCGCGGGATTCTGCTGACGATGACCCCCTGAAGTCATCGTGATCATCAAGGGCGAAGAAGAGGACATCACAGCTCACATCTGTTCTGACTATCAACAACACACACACACACACACACACACACACACACACACACACACACGCACGCACACTCACGCAGACACGCAACACTGACACAAGGAGACACACACACAGACACACACGCACACACACTGTTGGCAGGACGTTACCCTGCTTGTACTTTAGGCACTTAGCTCTAGGTGACTAAACCAGAGGTTAGTTAAGAGAGATGAAACATATTAACAGATATTTATGTGTATATTTATTTGTAATATTTTATATTTTTCATATATCTTCTTTATTATTTCACTGAATATTAACTTCACTCTTGTTCTTTTATCACTTGTTTGGTGTGAGAGTAGATGATTAGAACAGACAAAGGTATGTTAACAGTGACTCTTACATTATCATTGATGTCAGTCATTAATGAATGATTCTTTTCTTTATAGCCAATATCTAACTTAACTTACTTACTAATTCAGTAATAATTAACTCCTCTGTGTTCCACTGACTTGATGTCAGTGTAGAGGTTCCTCCAGACTAAGGGCACATTAACAACAACATTGTTTGCATGTTTCTATCTCAGTTAGTGACTATATCGCAATTTTTTCAATCTAACTGCTCTCCGCTGACTGTTGTCTGTTCCTCTTATGCAGGTGCAGATGCTTAATTCAGAGATTGTTGATTTTTACTCACTTGTTTTCCACTTTCTTGCTCCACACACGGCGCCTACTTCCCAGCGTGAAGCGACCACGGAAGACTGAAGCTCCACATCTGGGATCTCCATGACGATGGAGTAGATTCGGGGTACACCAGGTGGACGGAGGAGTCCAGGAGCAGCTGGAGCGCTGTCACCATTCAGTGGGCTCAGTGAGTAAACTCCTCAAAGGAGACTATAAGGAGTGAGTGAGGAGTGGAGGAGTGAGTGTGAGTCACATGAAGCCCTTCAGTCTATTTCTTCTCACAGTGTTATTGGCGGTGACAGTCCTCAGTCCACATGCCACACGTAAAGCTTGTATAGTTGTGTCCACAACATCTTCCTGACTTGTTTTTTCTGTCTCACAGGACACGACTCTGGGTTCAGACCTTCTGAGTAGCTGAGAGAGTGGACGCCCACTCCAGCCATCATCCCAGGAAGCCCTGGCACCACAGCAGACCGCTGAGCCGCTCTCAGTCCCCTACCTGCTTCCAGGCACCGAGCAGGGTCTGAAGACCCCGCCCATCCACCGAGACCACTGACACCGCCCTCTACACCCAGCAGCCAAGAGGTTGAAGAGTGCTGCTCCAGCACAGAGGTGGCCGGTGTCAGAGGTGACCCCCACACACACACACACACTTGTGTACACACACACACACACACACACACACACTCTGTAGTTTGACAGTCATCAGTCCTCAGTCACACAGCCTTGGTGGTTAAGGTTCTTTTGGATCAATAAATAATAAATCACCTGAAATGATTCCCCAATGTTCAGCCTCTCATTTGCACTTTGGTCTAAATCAAAGTCTGACAACACGGTTTGGGAAACATTTGACATCAAGGTGCCAAAACATGAGCATAGTTAGCAGGATGAAATGAGTTAGTTACCAATTAGTCGGTGAAGAAGCGAGGCACAAACGAAAGCAGGAAGAACCTGACTACTGCTGACTTATTCTAGCTACTTCCCTAATCATAAAAACTCAAGACTGAAGGTGGCAGCTGCAGCTTTGTAGTAAACATAATCAAATATCATAAGTATGTGGTGGCTCTTCTCGCCCAAGTCTTATCAAGAAAGTCAACATATTTCCTAAAAGCTCGAAAGGCCTTCCATTAAGATAGTTTGAATATTTCAGCCAATGAGGAGCAAGCGATATCTGGAAACAACCAGCAAACAGTTTCTGGCTGAAAACGCCCGTGACCATTGAGCCTAGTAACATTGTTTAAAAGCACTTGTGGAAATACGGGCGATTGCGTGAAACGTGTTTCATCTCTAATTTAAGAGGAGCTGTTTTCTAACGCCCATTCGGGTCTCCATTCTAAGACTACGAAGCTGGCTTTGGCGCTGCTTATCAGGAAATGAGCCAGCAAAGTGTCTCTCCTTCACCACTTTATTGGACTATTGTCTCTTCGACATAAAACCACATCTATAAATAGCCAATAAATATTCAGCCATAGCCTTGTTGAAAGAGAGACTAGAGCCTGGGACATATTTGATTATTTATGAATGCATCTCGTGACTCTTCTCCTTGGCTCAGTAGTGAGAAAAATAGCTGGAAGCACAGCACGGGAGAATGCATTACCGACGCCAGGTTGTGGAGTCGCATCTGGGGCTGTTTGTTTTAGATCAATGGCAGTGTCAGTATGTGCTGACATGCCAACATGTGGCATGTTAGCCAAACAGCGATCTTTTGGCAGGTAGACTGTCTTACCTGAACTCTGGTATACTGTTTGACTGGTTTTTACATTACTGAATGAATATGCAGTTTTCACCAGCAGGGGTAGAGGAGGACAACACCAAACTGTCACCGCTAGTCTTAATCAGTTGATGGAAGGTTATGCTGGCGCAGTTAGCAATCACGTGACACACAGCAGAAGCACGCTCCGACAAGTGTTAGTCCCAAGATCAGGAGCTACAATGGGGAAACAAAATAGAAGTCCAAAAAGGAACTAGAATAGGAAACAAAATAGGCTATAAAATAGGTTAGGTAGTAGAATTTGAAAAATAGTTAGTTTAGCTTTTAGTTAGATTAGATTTTTTATATTACAATCAAAAACATTTACAATTAAAATAACTTCACAGTATTTTTTATTTTATTTTATTTTATTTTATTTTAAGAAGAAGAGCAGCCTCAACCAAAATGACCGCTGTACTTGACAGGTGTGTGTGTGTGTGTGTGTGTGTGTGTGTGTGTGTGTGTGTGTGTGTAGCCATACATATTCACATATAACTTACAATGCATATATGCATATGAACATGTATTTGCACATATTTGCTCCATTCAGTATGTTTGTCATTAGAGGTCCTTTGTCTTCGTGTCTCAGTGTTTCACTTATTATATTTATTTCAACTAATCAGGGAGAGTTCACTGACCTTTTCACTGACGGGAATGTTGCCATAGTTCATACGTTAAGAAAGACCCTAGGATGCAAAAAGTACAACCTCACAGAAGGAGGTATACTGACACAGAAGCCTCAATAGCAGGGTATTAGATCAGAACTGTATTTGGTTTGGCCTCAGATACAGCGACCCTAAATCTGTGCTTGGCGCAGTTTTATGTTAGAGACATTTGAAAAGAACACTTAGCGCTAAGGGGCACTCACCACCTATTGGTCGGGCCTGGCAGACTTAGTGGAACTTCTCAGCAAGCAACTGCAGCACCCCGGACAGCTCCACGGTTACTGATGGATGCACGCTAAATGCAGAGATCATGGGCCATGTGTGGCGAAAGAGGATGTGCATGTGGTGTTGGAAGAGCTGGATCCTAGCTGGAATGTCATTAAGGCAAGCGAGACTTTACAGGTGATCAAGGTAGTTAAACTTAAAACCTTAAAGGGGACATATTATGACAACTGGAAGCTGTTTTAAACAGGCCCTGGTGCTCCTTCAGCAAACATTTGCCCTTTGGTGGGTGTTTTTACACCACAGGCATTAAGTGCTGTACAAATTAAACAATGTACAAAATGTGCAGTCTACACATAAGGATACATACATGCACGGACACTGTACAGTGAGGAGTGAGCTCGTAACCAGTCTGTGCCAGTGGCGTAGAAATCCTTTGTTGATTAATACCAGCCATGCCACCGTTTGATGTTTTCTTATGTATTGCTGCTGCTGCTGCTGCTGCTGCTGCTGCTGCTGAGATGTCCTGGGCTCCAATCCCCAGGGGATTTCCTGACAGTTGGAAGGTTTTCCTGAAGGCAGCCTTTTCAATGGTTTGCACACTCGATCTATGTATTTCCAAAAAAAATGTCCAATTTTATTTTGGTGGTGTGATTTGTAGAAACAACTACGTAACTAAAAGTGTCAAACAGGGAAAAAAAACCCCATGAAACATAAATGTTCTAATTGGCTACATAACAAAAGCTGTGCAGTTTCTTGACGTATGAACTATGCGGCAAGATGCCCGTCAGTGAAAAGGTCAGTGAACTCTCCCTGATTAGTTGAAATAAATATTCTAAGTGAAACACTGAGACACGAAGACAAAGGACTTCAAATGACAAACATACTGAATGGAGCAAATATGTGCAAATACATGTTCATATGCATATATGCATTGTAAGCTGTATGTGAATATGTATGGCTACACGCATGTATCCATGTCAAGTGCAGCAGCCATTTTGGTTAGGTTAGTTAGGAGACATATTTATATGTGTGTGTATTCCTTTTGAATATTTGATATTTTTACCATCTCTTCTTTATGACTTCACTGAATATGAACTTCACTCTCATTGGTTTATCATGTGTTTGCTGTAAGTGTAGACGATGGTAACAGACAAAGGTATGCTAACAGTCATTATTGTAATAACATGAATGCCAGTCATTCATTAATGACTACTTTTTCATAATCCTATCCAATTTAACGCATGTACTAATTCAGTCTTTAGTAAGCGCTCTCTGTTACGCTGTCTTTCTGTTGATGCCAGTGTAGACGGTTCCTCCAGACTGAGGTACGTTACGGAGCAAAATGTCTACGTCCGGGATTTCCATGACGACGGAGAAGATGCGGAGCAGATGAGGAAGATGGCTGGCGACTGGCTGTGCTGGTCCCTGCATCCCAACCGGCGAGGAGACTGCTGTCGCCATCAGATTCTTCTATGACGGTGGGTTCGGAAACTCATCTCACGCACACGCATTGTGATTTGCACCGTAGTTTGACCTCAGTCATCAGTCTTCAGTCACACAGCCTCGGTGGTTGTTGTCTTTTTGGCCGGTGATGGAAAGCAAGATTTGGGAATATTTTAACATATAAGGTGTCAAATTTTGGAGTGGTTACCGCTGAACGAGTGAGCGTGAATGACTGTTAATCCTCAGTAACACCTAATCAGATGTATAGAGTAGCTAAGGATTAGTTAACGATTGATGCATGACTAGTTAGGGAAGAAACAAGTGCGCAATGAACCCGGGAGCACCTTGATAATTAACGACTTGTTGATAAATCCTTCCCCAAATGAGGACGCTATGACTGATGATGGTGCGTCACTGGAGAACAGGCCGGGGGTCCAGCTTCTACTTTGGTTCAGCTTTAGTTTGTGCTCCAGATTTATTCTAACGAGCGACAAATGAGTCTGTGGGAAAGTGAAGTCAGGTTAAATGCAGGTGAAGTGAATGCTGTCCGCTGAGCTCGCAGCTTTTTGTCTGACTACACGAATCAAAGCTACACCTGTTGACATTCCGTTCATATAATTCAAGCGCACGCGGTCTAATTGAGCTGTTATCGGCACACGACGTCGGCGGCGCTAGATATTGTCTGGTTAGGGCGGCGTCATTTAGCCGTGAGAATAGAGCGGCATCTCGTTGCAGCGTGTGGTGGATCTGATGTGAGACTGTAGTTGATTTCTCATGAATCTGATGGTGTAAAGGGGCGTCTAACAGTGTGTCAGGGTTTCACATTTGGTTTCCACTTACAGTCTAATTTGGTATAATAGAGAGTCAGCACGTTTCAGGTGTAATACAGCATCATCTGCTCTGTGTTTCCAGAATCATTGAGGTTGTTGGTGTCTCACCCAGAAAAACTGTGCGTGTCTACTGCTCCATAAAGAACTTGTGGTTTCTACTTGAACTTCCAAATCAGTGTTTTCCAGCTCTGCTGCGGTGAATTCAAACAAATCCTCATTGATGTGACAAAATATCACATTGTAATGCAAAATAGAATTAGACATATGACTATGACTTGTATGTTAAGGCTAATAACGTATGCTCAATTGAGCCGCAGAGGTCCTGCAGGAAAAGGCCGCCTCTGTGATTTCTCCCTTTGCAGCTGGACATTGACGCGAGCCGAGCGACTGCAAAGCCAAACTGTGGACAGAGAACTAACTCTC
>WARS01002531.1:0-22143 GCA_008933995.1 Datnioides undecimradiatus | reverse complement strand
CTTTGATCTCCGTCCTCATCTGGACTCTGCTCTGCTGCTGCTTCACAGGTAAAGTCCAGAGAATCAAACTCTTCTCCTCTGTCAACATGCGTCCCTCTGAAATGAAGCCCACAAAACCAGGACGCTGCTTTCTGTCTTTGTCTCTGTGTCCTCAGAGTCCAGAGGCCAGGTCACAGTGACTCAGCCTGGAGCAATGAGATCTGCTGTGGGAGGCTCCGTCACCATCAACTGTAGGACCAGTCAGAGCGTTTATAGCTCAAATCGTTTAGCCTGGTACCAACAGAAAGATGGAGAAGCTCCTAAACTCCTCATTTACTATGCGAGCACTCGATATTCAGGGACTCCAGATCGTTTTACAGGCAGTGGATCAAACTCTGCCTTCACTCTGACCATCAGTGGAGTCCAGACTGAAGATGCAGCAGTTTACTACTGTCAGAGTGGTCACAACATCAACAGTCAGTGGTTGTTCACACAGTGAAAAAGCGTCGTACAAAAACCTCCCTCAGCTGGAGAGGAACTGATCTGACTCAACAGCTGCACTGACACTAAAACAACAGACGTCTGATAAATACATTGTTGATGTATGGTAACATCATCATTTATGTAATTAGAATAAAACTATTTTTCATTAATAATCAATGACAATTTAAAGATAAATCACTGTTCCAGTTATTATGAAGAATTATTGTTTCTAAAATGTACAGTTCACAGTGTGGAGACTGAACTCTAAACTACTATTTAACAGACTTAACTACATTTGTTGAATGATTTAGTCTCAAAGCCACAGAAGTTTTTTGACGACCTTTTAGACGACCTTGTCAAATATTGAATTTACCACAAAACTGAGGCATCTCCATGAAAAGTATGTTGTCATGGCTGTTTGTTCCATGCTGCAGCCAAATGTCACAGTTATGTCACTGATGATATTATGCTTGTTGTTTCTATTTGTTGAATTATATCCACATTTCCACAGTTTGAGAAGTTTTTCAGTGTTCTGTCAAAAGTCCCAACAGCACAATGAAATCCTGAATATATACACATATTAACCCCATCCAGGCCAAAGTTCAGTCTTCCTGGTCAGTTGGTCAAATGTCTCACTCGTGCTGTTTTATGTATCATATTAAATGGTGCTGGTAAATAATAACTTGTTAGATGACAGTAAATGAAAAGCTGCATGTTAAAGTGTTAAAAACATACACAACAGAGTTAAAACTATTGTCAACATAAAATAAGAAAACTGAACTCCAGTGGATTCAAGCTTTTCACTTCCAGTTTACAGGAAGAACAGTGAAAACACATTGAATGAGGTGGACACCTTGTGTCACACGGCTGCTGGTTTTGTTAAAAGGCCTCATTTCTTCTGTCCGTCCACACTTCCACCATGTTTGTAGTCAGTGGAGATGTGAAGGAAACACTTTAATAAGTCAGCACCAATAAATGCAGCATCCTCCTTCACTCTGAAGTCTGCAACATGCAAACCTTATGTAAACACTAAACTTTAACTGCCATGTTCAAATTTTATGTATGTCTGTTTTTATCATTTGCTTTAATCATGTTGGTGTTTTGTGTCACAGCAGTAGAAGCAGAAATTGCTCTTATTCAGACATTTAATGACTCTCTATGCAGACGATATACTGTTGTAACAATGAGTCCTCCTCGCCGTAGCTTACGCACACAAACAGGCGCTGATCACAGTCTCACAAATGTTCTTTTTATTGCTCAATCAGTGTCCGAATGCTGCACCAACACGCGCTTGCTTCTCTGAAGCTTCATCGTTCCCCGGCGTGCCGCCCGGCCGTCCAAGTCGCCAAAACCATCCTCCCTCCCTCTTGATCGTCGAGGTCAGTGGGGGGATGCTGTGCAGGTCTTCTCCTGAAGTCCACAACCATCTCTTTGGTCTTCCCCACATTGAGAAAGAGATTGTTGTCCTCACACCACTGGACCAGTTGGCTCACCTCACTCCTGTAGTTGGCCTCATCGTTGTTGGTGATGAGGCCCACCACAGCCGTGTCATCCGCAAACTTAACGATGTGGTTGGGGTTGTGGGTTGGCACGCAGTCGTGGGTCAGCAGCGTGAAGAGCAGTGGGCTGAGCACACACCCCTGCGGAACCCCTGTGCTTAGTGTGATGGACTTGGAGGTGTTTCTGTGGCCTCCCCGTTAGGACGTCCAGCACCCAGGTACATAGAGAGGTTTTGAGTCCCAAGTGACTGAGTTAAAAAAAAAATCATTTCATTCAAATAATAATCCAGAAACTATGGGCACAGCTATAACAATATCACAGTGTCACAGTGTTTTCCACTGAGACTCATTAGGAATGAAAGATGAGTGGATGATTTTTCACTGAGAGGTTTTGATCATTGGCTGTGGGCCAAAAGTTTATTACTACAGACAAATCTGCAACAGCTGTGACAGAGGTTTTCATACTCACAAAGACATTTATATAAGATTTAATGTCAAATAATGGACCAACAGCACTGGTTTGTACTCATCCAAAGATATGAGTTTCACTGAGCTGATGTAAACTGACTATGTATTGTGAAGTGCTGCTTATTGTTTGTAATGATACATTAAATGATGATTTATCACACTGACAGAGAAAATCAAGAACACACTTTTATAATATTACACACGACAACGACTGGTTTGATGAACACGTCTTTATTATAAGTGAGAAAATACTGAAACACAGCAACAAGCTAGTAAATATTCAAAGTGAAAGATGTGAAATGAAAGACAGAGGCAGCTCCAGAGGCCAGAGTGAGAGCAGGATCAGAGTAAAACCAGTAGCAGAGTCCCAGTGAGGCAGGTCAGGACTGGGAACACTGGTCTCTCCTCAGTGTCTCTGAGAGCGGAGTCTGGGAGCCCTGGGTGGCCTCGCAGGTGACAGAGCCCACCTTACTCCACTGGTCTGCAGAGAGCCTCAGGGTGCTGCTCCAGCTGTAGCGGCCGTCCTTCTCCAGCACCCCGGGGCTCCTGCTCTGCTCCCCGCTGCTGCTGCTGCTGCCGTCCACCTTCCAGGACAGACTCCAGTCTGAGGGGAAGCCCTTGTTGGCCAGACACATGAGCGTGGCGTGCCCCTTACGCAGCTCCTCACTGGACGGGGGCAGCACCGTCAGGGTGGGACGCACATCACCTAGGAGACACCAATCAGCTTAGAGCACCCGGACCACACGGCTGTCAATCAACCAGCAGACACCTGGACACCTTTACTGTGACACATTTGAGTTTCTCCTTTAAGGAGTTTCTGTCAGATGGTGTTTCTGCTCCACCAGTCTCTCACTCACACATTGTCTCACTTCCCTTTAAGAAGCCTCTCATGCATATCAGCACACACAGAGTCCTCATATGACCTGAACTATATCAATATTACACTGGAAATAAAACCTTTCTCATCTAAATCACCCAAAACATGAACTCTGCATCACTTCACAGCATTTAGTGGAAACATGGACAAATACAGAAAATGAACTGACGACTATCAAACGTTCTTCATGTGGATTTAAAGCATCGTTACCAAAGTGTTGAAAAGACTTTAAGCATTTGAAACAACAGGCGACACAAAGAAGAGATCAGAGGTTTTACACATTTTCAGCTGACAGATAGAATAGATTCCTCATTCATTTACAGTCATTGAACCTTGAATGAATGAACCTTAATTCACTCAAAGACATTTTTGAGGTTAAAAATAAAAAGTTCATCTTGAAGAACATTTGTAAAGTTGAATTGCAGTTGAAGCTTTTCTACACTTGGAGCTGTTTGAACGTCAGTTTGACAGGAATGTGTAAAGACATGTTGAGTAAAGCTGCTGAGTCAGCCTCCAACAAATAAAAACACAAATACTAAAAGTTCAAGAATGAAAACAAGATATTTTCCACTGGCCCAAACATCCAGAAACAGGATTGAAACTATGACTCTACAATAACAATGTGCAGAAACTTACTTCCAACATCCAGTCTGGTTCCTCCACCAAAAGTCCACCACAGTGATACAAACTGATGGAGCCGCCGTACAAAAACCTCTGACTGTAGAGAGACACGGCTCTCTGACTCTGACACACTGAACTAAACCTACAGGCCCTCAAGATGAAGCTTCTTCACTAAATGTTGAAATAATCATTGATCCTCTGCTTCAACATTTAAGATTCTCTGCAACCAGATTTTTAAAGTTGTGTTTCTAAAGTGAACTTTGTGTCTTTGTGCAAAAATTAAACATTAACATTAAAGGCGACACATTTTCCTGACATGCTGAATATAAAAAGAACAGAAAAAGGAAATTATCTCCTGAAATCATCATAAAATGCTAAAGTTTGACTTACTTCCAACATCCAGTCTGGTTCCTCCACCGAACGTGTACCACAGTGATACAAACTGATGGAGCCGCCGGTACAAAAACCTCTGACTGTGAGAACCACGGCTCTCTGACTCTGGCACAAACAAACTCAACGCTTGTAGGTCTGTTTGTTCAAATGTCGGCCAACAACATGAAAGTGGCTGTAACCTGAAGGCCATAGATTTCCAGAATGAATGTTTTTTATTTGATATATTTTCACTAAATCAAATAAATAAATATTTTCATAAATTTCTGACAATAAGTTTGAAGAAAAAGCGTATTGAAAAAAGAAAAGCAGGAATCATATTAGAAATAAAATCACATTAAATAGATTTTGGAAACTTCACAGTCATGTTAGTAAAGTGATTGATCCATTGATAAACTTGATGAGAGTAATCCAAAGTCCCTGCTGGAGAGAGAGTCAAACATTTCCGCGAGCCACTTTGCATAGAGCAGCACCATGCTCAATTAACAGGAGAGTTTATAGTCCTGAGAGTTGAAGACTGGATGACTGACAGCTGTCCTTCATGACAACACAAGCCAGAGAAATCCTCCTCATCAGAAAACATGACTTTGATCTCAAGTCCTCATCTGGACTCTGCTCTGCTGCTGCTTCTGGGTAAAGTCAGAATCAAACTCCTCCTCTGTCAACATCGTCCCTCTGAATGAAGCCCTACAAACCAGGGCGCTGCTTTCTGTCTTTGTCTCTGTGTCCTCAGAGTCCAGAGGCCAGGTCACAGTGACTCAGCCTGGAGCAGTGAGATCTGCTGTGGGGCTCGTCACCATCAACTGTAGGACCAGTAGGGATGTTGTTCTGGTATTTTAGCCTGGTACCAACAGAAGATGAAGCTCTAAACTCCTCATTTATGAATTCGCGTTTTCGACAAACAGGGACTCAGATCGTTTTACAGGCAGTGGATCAAACTCTGCCTTCATCGGAAACCATCAAGTGGAGTCCAGACTGAAGATGCAGCAGTTTACTACTGTCAGAGTTATCACTACATCAACAGTCAGTGGGTGTTCACACAGTGAAAAAGCGTGGTACAAAGACCTCCCTCAGTCAGACTGAACAGAAACTGAACTGACTGCTGCAGCTGGAGGCTACTGATACCTTCTGAGGGACACACACACACACACACACACACACACACATTTATCATTTATCTCCACCAGGCATTATTGATTAATTGAAATCCTGGTATTTTCTCTCAGTCCACTCCACTCATGTCACTTGACATCTACATTTCTTAGGACTGGTTTAATAGATGACGATATAGAAACATTTGAAAACAGTTCTAATCAAACTAAATAAGATAAGTGACTATACCAATGGTATTAAATTATACATATAAATTATAAAACTCTTATCTTCCTTTTTCAGTACATTATGTGATCAGTAATTAAAGATAATCTTATCTTCACTTTATTCAAATGTAGAGTAACAAGAGTAAAAGAATGCAGGTGTGTGAGACTTTCATTTAAATGGAGAATTTAAACAAGAGTAGATCCCATTTTAAATATGATATGGTGAAACAGAATCTGTTTCTATCTCTGCAGTCTGAATAAATCTACAACAACAAGAAATTTACCACCCTTTCATGGCTCGTATGTGGTGAAATATTCCAAATAATAAGAAACACAGCGAGCTATAGAGGCAGGGGGTCAGGCTGCAAGCTGTCATGGTGTAACTTGATGGTCAAGTTACACCATGACAGTCCCCTGAACTCTGATTTTGTTTTGTGACACATTGTTTTGCTTTGGTGGTGCCTCGCCTTCAAGTGATTTTTTGTTATATGCCCATAATGGCTTGTGGATATCGTTTCTGCCTCTCTTAGAGTGATTTTTTGTTTCTCGCCTCTGCGTTATTTTTAGTTAGAGTTTTTGCCATCTCAGTTAATTTGTTACTTTGTAGTATTTCCTCATTTTTGAGTGATTTTTAGTTGCACTTTGTAAATAAAAACTTTTTGAACTTGCCCCCTGAATACGAGTCATGCAATTGGGTTCAAGGCCGGCTTTGTCAGTACGAACTGGCCAGCATAGATCAGCAGCTCGAACTCTTGAAATGACCGTCGCTCTCAAGGGATCGAGCTGAATAGTCAGGAAGGCCAGCTCTCCTCCTTCATCAGACATTTAAAAGCAGACATGACAGTCAAGTGAGGTCCCTGTCAACTCAGGTGCAGCAAATCCTCCACTCTCCTCACCGCTGAATCTCTGCACCAGGCAGCGGAAAGCCGGCTCGCGCCCACCACCCAAGCGTCTCTCTCCCCTCCCTGCAGAGGCCTCCGCCTCCACCTGAAATTCTCCGGTGGAGTCAGGCAATGTGGCTCCTTATGGGCTGTCAAATGCACTTTGACTTCTCGCCGTCCGCCTTCTCCACAGACCGGCGAAGGTGGCGCTTCCATGATTTCCTATCTCACGGGAGAAACCTGGAGGAAATAGGCCTAGCAGGTGGAGGCTCGGATCGTCTGTCTCTTTGAGAATCCATCAAGGATTCATGTGGGGAGGTTTTAGAACCTACCGTGGTGGATAAAGAACGAGCAAGGGAGCTTAGTTCCATTCGTCAGGGCAGGGAACCAGTAAGTGACTATGCGGTCGGTTTAAATGCGCTATTTCAGCAGCCGGATGGAACAAGCTGGCGTTATATGGCGTTTTTTCTGAAGGGTTTCTCAGATCCAGGTCAGGACCTTCTGGTCCTCTGGATCCTACCACCACGATTAGAAATTTTAATGGCCTAGCCATCAGAACGGACAACCGCTTGCAGGCACGCCCAGAAAGGTTGAACGAAGCCGTCCATTCGGTTTAGGAGCAGCGCCAGGTGAGCCTAGGAAGAAGAGTTTGTTCCCAGTTTGTCGACTCATACGAACCGGTTCCGGCATTGCAGCGGCAGGGCCATGGAGCTGGGTCAGCAAAGCTGTCTCCGGAGGAACGCCCGGCGTCGACTACAAGAGATTAGGTGTTTTTACTGTGAAGTTGGGACATCTCGGGTGAGGTGTAGTAAAGACCAGGCTTCCACCAGTAGGCAGGGAGCTACTGGTGAGCCGCTTAGCCCTCCCTCTCCACCACTCTCACGGGCACTTACCAAAGGTGGTAGTTAAGTTTCAAAAGAGCACTAAATTACCGTGTCGGCGTTCATAGACTCAGGGCAGAGCGAAAGTCTGATGGACTGAGGTGGCCCGCCAATTAAGAGTTCAAACTAGACTTTTACCACGACCGCTCATAGTCAAGGCGCTGAATGGCAGTCAGATTTTTAAAATCACGCATCAGGCGGGTCAATTGAAGGACAGTGGACACCATCACGAACCCCAATGACCCTTTTTCTTCCCTGCTGGCTCCCCCAACCATCCTTTGGTTCTGGGTCTTCCTTGGTTGCAGCGACATAATCTACCATAGACTGGGTTGCAGCGGTGATGCAGGGGTGGGCAAGCCTGCTCCTGAGGTGTGGGGAGGTGGAGAGCTCTCAATGCCATGGATTAAACTAACCCTGATTCTGTTCTCGCTTCAGTTCTGCTCCACCGGCCTGTCCTCGGTGCCCAGTTGTTATAAAGCTTAGGGAGGTGTTTATACAATCAAGGCCACCTCTCTCCTCCTCATAGACCATATGACTGCCCCCATTGATTTGGTTCGGTACCCATTCCCAGGGAGGATTACTCTCCTGTCAGGTCGAGAAAAAAGCCATGAAAGAATATCATTGATTCACCTCGCTTAAGGCCGGGCTCATTCATCATCTTCTCCTACCAGCGGGGCCGGGGTTTTTGTAGGAAGAAAGATGGTTCGTGCATTCATAGATTATAACCCGCTTCATGAAATTACGATAAAGAACGGTACCCTCTCCCGTTGATGTGGGAGGCTTTTGATCCTTCCACAACAAGCCAGAGTTTTTACCAAACTAGATCTCCAAAACGCGTATCACCTAGTACGTATTCGGGAGGGGGACGAATGGAAAACGGGTTTTAATACGCCTAGTGGACATTACGAATACCTTGTAATGCCTTTTGGACTCACTAACGCCCCGGCTGTGTTCCAGGGCATGATCAACGAAGTTCTACGGGATTTTCTTAACCCGGTTAAGTTTCGTCTATTTGAGCGACATCTGATCTTTTCCGCTGACCTGGATTCTCACGTACAACACGTACGAATGGTTCTCCAACGATTGTTGGAGAACCAGTTATACGTCAAAGCGGAAGCGAGTTCCATGGCTCTGCTGTCTTTCCTAGGCTTCATAGCTTCCCGGAAGATTGAGATGGATCCGGCAAAAGTCAGCGCTGTGGCTCAGTGGCCGGTCCCAGATAGCCGTAAGAAGGTTCAGCAATTCCTAGGGTTTGCTAACTTCTACAGACGGTTCATCAGGAACTTCAGCGCCACAGCCGCCCCTCTCACCGCCTTAACCTTCGCCTAAAACGCCATTCCGGTGGTCACCTGAAGCCGCGGCGGCGTTTACACATTTAAAGCAGCTTTTCACCTCAGCCCCCATTAGTGGTTCCGGATCCGCACCGGCAATTCGTCGTGGAGGTTGATGCTTCCAGTGAAGGGGTGGGGGCGATTCTGTCGCAGTGCGCAGAGAAAGATAATAAACTTCATCCGTGCGCATTCCTTTCTCGCAAACTTTCTGCAGCTGAACGAAATTATGATATAGGCGCCAGAGAGTTACTGGCGGTTAAGATGGCCCTGGAGGAATGGCGTCATTGGCTAGAGGGGGCGCAGCATCCTTTTGTGGTTTGGACTGACCACAAAAATCTTGAATACATTCAGAAGGCTAAAAGGCTTAATTCTCGCCAGGCATCGATGGTCACTTTTTTAATCGGTTCAATTTTACATTGTCTTACAGACCGAGAATTACCGCCAGAATGGGGAAGCAGATGCTCTGTCCGTCTGTTCGACCCTGGGCGCCACCTGCCAAGGGCAGAATCCATCCTACCACCTGACCCGTGCTGGTAAAACAGTCTCCCTGGCAGATAGGAGTCTGAGTACCTGGCCGAGGCTAATGGAGTGAAGCCTGCCACCTAGAAGATGCCCAAGGAACCGTTTGTTTTGTTCAGCTCTGCATCCTCAAGAGTAATCCACTGGGCTCATACCTCGCTCACTTACCTGCCATCCTGGAATCAAACAAACCGTGTAGGTCATAATACTTGGTTCTGAGTGGCAACTATGGACCCCGTAGTCGCGGGAATATGTGGAAGCTTATGCAGTCTGTGCAGAAACAAGACCTCTTCAAACCTGGATGGGATTACCACAGCCACTTTGGGTGCCCAGCCTGCCCATGGGCGAAATCTCCTATGGACTTCGTCCACGGGGCTCCCGGTGTCGGGGCCGGACACCACCATCCTGGCCCGGTGGTGGATGGGTTCTCAAAGATGACCCTTCATTAGCTTTGCCAAAGTTGCCCTCAGCCAAAGCTGCCGAAATGTATGATGATTAATGTTTTTCGCATTCATGGTTTCAAAGTTGTGTCAGACAGGGGGCCCCAGTTTGTGTCACATTTTTGGAAGGAGTTCTGCAAGCTCATAGGCACCACGGTGAGTCTGTCATCAGGATATCATCCAGAATCGAATATGGCAGGCTGGCGTAGGCAGGAATTAAAGCGTGCCTCGCGGTGTTTGGTGTCACAGAACCTGGCATCCTGGAGTAAAACCTGGCGTGGGTGAGTTTGCCCATAACTTCGCTTCCCCACTTCCGCCCGCAGGGGAATGTCTCCGTTTTCAGTGTGTTTGGATGCAACCCCCTCTGTTCCCGGACCTAGAAGGGGGTCTCGGTACCATCGTACGCGCCACGGGTCCCAGCGGTGTCGCGGCGTCTACCAGGCAGCTGCGGCGCGTCCGGATGCTGCTTCTGTGGCGCAGCCGGGTGAAAAGAGCGGCCGATCGCAGGCGTCGCCCGGCTCCAACCTACCAGCCGGACCAGAAGGTATGGCTGTCGACCCGAGATCTTCCCCTTCGCAGTGAGTCCAGGACGCTGGCCCCTCGATTTGTGGGTCCGTTCCAGATTCCGAAGGTCATCGGACCTTCTGCTGTCAGTTGGTCCTGAGGTACATCCGACTTTCTGCCGCTATTAAGCCTCGGTAGGAAAGTCAAATGGTTCCAGCCGTCAAGCCCCCACCCCCGGATGGTGGGCGGGGTCGGTATGTCCGGTGAAGAGATTACTGGATGTATGTATGTAACAGGGGCGGGAGCAGGCAATTTCTGGTTGACTGGGAGGGATCACGGGCGGAGGAGGCGGTCTTGGAGTCCTAGCCAGCTTTATTGGATCCAGACCTCATCACGGACTTCTACCAAGTATCACAGATTCCTGGGCGTGGGGGAGCCATCCCTAGGGCGGGGGAATGTGTCATGGTGTAACTTGATGGTCAAGTTGGTTTAATTTGGTTTCTGTTGTGTCTTGTGACTTCCCGTTTTATTTTGAAAGCTCTAACTCCCCTCTCGTTTCGGTGTACCCTTCCTCTTGTGGTTCCCGCTTGTCTGATTGTCTTCCCTGACCTGATTGTTTCCAACTGCTCCCCGTTTCCTATTGTGTATATAAGTCTGCGTCTCCCCCTGTCTCGTGCAGTTAAATGCGTGTCAGTGTGATCAAGAACCAGCGTCCTGCCTTGTTAAAATTCCTGCTCTGTTAAGAAATTCAAGTCTGTGAGATTTTGTTTGTGACATTGTTTGCTTTTTGGTGGTGCCTCGCCCTTCAAGTGATTTTTTTTGTTATATGCCCATGTGGCTTTACATGGATATAGATTTTTTGCCTCTCTTAAGTGATTTTGTTTCTCTCGCCTCGTTATTTTTAGAGTTTTACCATCTCAGTTAATTTGTTGCTTTGTAGTATTTCCTCATTTTGAGTGATTTTTTAGTTGCACTTTGTAATAAAAACTTTTTGAACTTGCTCCTGAATCTGAGTCGTGCAGTGGGTTCAAAATTTAGCTTTGTCACTGACAGAACGATCAGGCTTCTTCTACACATTACACATTATTTTTATGTGTCCGCTATAAATATGAGAATCCTCATCATCTTTCTCGCAAGAGATGCACTGATCCAACGCAACATCATGACCACCTGCCTAATTTTTGTGTTGGTCCCCTTTTGCTGCCAAAAGCAGCCCCTGACCCTTTGGTATCTCGTCTCCACTATGGTTTCTGGCACCAAGATGCTAGCAGCAGATCCTTTAAGCCCCTGTAAGTTGTGAGATTGGGCCTCATGGATCAGGCTATGTTGCCGACACATACAGATGCTTAGTTGGATTGAGATCTGGGGAATTTAGAGCCAAGTCAACACCTCAGACTCGTTGTTGTGCTCCTCAAGCCATTCCTGGTTCCATTTTTGCTTTGTGTGAACGTATCCTGCTGAAAAGAGACCACAGTCATCAGGGAATACTGTTTCCATGAAAGGGTGTGCATGGTCTGCAACAATGCTTAGGTAGCTGGTATGTGTCAAAGTAACATCCACATGGATGATGACAGGACTGAAGGTTTCACAGCAGAACATTACTTAAAGCACTGCACTGCCTCTGCCGGCTTGCCTTCTTCTCATCGTGCATGCTGGTGCCATGTGTTTCCCAGGTAAGCAACGCACATGACCCTCTGTCGGTTTAACTGAGCTCATGTGATCTTTCACGACAGCAAAATACATAACACTCTTGGAATAAAGTGGCAGTTTAAACATGTATATACCTCATACGAGCGATAACACTTTTATATATAATTCTAAAATGTTCTTTTGAAACCTTAGCACAAATTGGGTAAATTAGGTGAATCAGGCAAAACTGGAAAATATAAACATTTTGCAGTAATAAACATTTTACTTGCCCATTCACAACTGAAACTCTCTCAGAGGACACAACTTTTGGCGCCTTGCAGGCTGACGACTCAGCCAACTGCAATGAGTGATAGAACAAATGTTTGAGAAGCTAAGACTTTGGATAGAAAATGCTCTTTGGTGTTAACTTCCTTGTCCTGAGCACGGCAGCTTCTGATGTGAAATATCTCTGAAGAAACCATAATGTCAGGTTTCAGTAGAAAAATTTTGAAGTTAAAAGATATAGATGTATTTCTGATTATGATAAAATATGATAACAGAAAAACATCTGACTGTAAGAAGACATGGGCTGAAATTAAAGCTCAATAAAAAGTAATCTGGTTTGTAACAATTCATCAGAAAAATTTGAAAAGTAAATAGTTGTAAATTAATCTCAAAAAACTGTATGTTAATACATTTGAATAAAACAAAAAAACATGTCCAGAAGCCAAATCATGTGAAAAAGATTTTGGAAATTTCCATATCAATAATAATAAAGCTCAATAAATTGATTACAACAGCTTGATGAAGTAATCAATCAAGTCCCTGCTGGAGTGAGTCAGAACATTTCCATGAGAGCCACTTTGCATGAGCAGCACCATGCTCCAGTGCTCTGGGAGAGTTTATAGTCCTGAAGAGTTGAAGACTGGATGACGGCAGCTGTCCTTCATGACCAACACAAGCCAGAGAAAATCCTCCTCATCAGAAACTATGACTTTGATCTCCGTCCTCATCTGGACTCTGCTCTGCTAACAGCTACAGGTAAAGTCCAGAATCAAACTCCTCTCCTCTGTCAACATCACGTCCCTCTGAAATGAAGCCCACAAAAACCAGGGCTGCTTTCTGTCTTTGTCTCTGTGTCCTCCAGGGTCAGAGGCCAGGTCTGGTGACTCAGCCTGGAGCAGTGAGCTCTGCTGTGGGAGGCTCCGTCACCATCAACTGTAGGACCAGTCAGGATGTACTTGGCTCAAATCTCTTAGCCTGGTACCAACAGAAAGATGGAGAAGCTCCTAAACTCCTCATTTATGGTGCAAGCACTCGAGCATCAGGGACTCCAGATCGTTTTACAGGCAGTGGATCAGACTCTGCCTTCACTCTGACCATCAGTGGAGTCCAGACTGAAGATACAGCAGTTTACTACTGTCAAAGTCTTCATGAGATCAGCAGTCGAGTAATATTGTTCACACAGTGAAAAAGCGTGGTACAAAAACCTCCCTCAGTCCAGACTGAACAGAAACTGAACTGACTGCTGCAGCTGGAGGCTACTGATACACTTCACTGAGGACACACACACACACACACACACACACACACACACACATACACACACACACACACACATCAGCAGTAGAAAATCTCTAAAGACTAGTTTCCTAATAAAAACAGTCTTGGTAGAAATCAAATCATTTTGTCCATCACAGCTTCTCACCATCCTCTTATGATCCATTTACTAATCCCCATTTTCCTTTCCTGATTTGTCAAATAATCCAGAGGCCCAACCTGGAGACAGTTTATGAGAAAAGTGCTGAGTCATGACCTTTGACCTCATCTTCAGACTGGATCACAGCTACTTCAACTTCATCTGTTAAAGAAAACATAAATACTAAGATCAGAAATGTTTTTAAATGGACCAAGCAAAGAGCTGCTACACTGACAAAGTCCTGGACTCTGCTTCACTTTCCTCACCTGGCTCAACTCTTTGATTTAGGTCAGGGCAAAATGAAGTAAGGTGCTCCGTGTCCCAAGCACAAGTTAATGCCCTTTTCCCTTTCAACACCTCTAGGGTGTTGTGACATTTAGAGAGCAACCACCTGCACACAGGTAGTCCTCTTTATTCTTCCCTAAAGTTGCCAGTTTCAGTGTCGTTAATATATTGCTCTTTCTGTCTTTCTTCATTTTAGAGGAGGCATTCCAGTGTCTTGCTAAGAATTTACCAGAAAAGGGCATCAGATCATGGGGATGAACAAAGTGCCATGCCCACCACACCACCTCCTCTCAAACAAGCTCAGCACCTCAGTGATTACCCAGAGGAAAGGCTGGTTCTTGACTTCATCATTGCAGATGTGCAGTCCTTTTCATCGAGGTGGGGAAAATGCCCCATTCATAAGATGATCGAAGGATCGGGTAGAGATAAGACACCCCATGTGCAGAAAAACACTGATGCTGCGAGGGGATCTCAAAATATGAAGGAGGCAGTAACTGAAACTCTTCAGGGTGATCAAACCGCATGCACAACAACCATAGACATATGAATGGCGCATCATGGGAGTTTCATTGGAATCACGTGTCACTGGATTGAGCCAGAGACGATGGTCCCGAAGTCTGCTGCGTTGTCATGTGAAAGGATCCAGGGGCCGCCCACACCTATGATGTCACTGCTGCCAAATTAGTGGTGCCATGCAGAATCACAGATCCAAAGGCAGTCATTCACCACAGTCACTGACAATGGTGGCTGTTCTCAAAGCATCAATGAATATATGGAGGGTGTGAAATGGAAGATGACATATGGATGGAACAGATGATCTGCAGTTTGCTGTTGATGTCTCTGCAGTTCCTGAGGAGGAGCAAGATAAGAGGAGCTAAGCTTTCACCATCGATGTGGTCTTGTTGCCACAACTGACCTTGAGGGTGCCTCCAGAGGGTGTTAGCTGAAAAAGTTGACCGCGAGTCTCAGCCCACATCACCTCTCAGCTGTTATCAAAGCCACTGACTTTTCGGTTTGGGGAGGTGTTGGCCTCCATGAGGCCGCGGATGTAGCTCCACCATCCCAAAGTTTCAACTGTGGTGTTGCTTGCTGATAGCGTGAGGGAAGCCATGAAAAGAACAGTGGTCCATGAGGCTCGTCTTCTTAACACAGAACCTTCTGATGATGCCAGCGCTGTTGGACATGCGTAGTGGGAAGTGATCAGAAGATGATGGCAGCTTCTTCTCCTTTGAGACAGCACAGATGACTAGCTCAACAGCAGAGGATGAGAATTTTGTATCTCAAAAGATCAGACAAGTCATCAGGTTCTTTGAAGATGTATCCAGTGATCGGAAACCCTCTTCTTAAACTTCTGATACTACACTACCATCAAGTGCTCCTGTCGATTGTCCCTTTCCCTGTCCCTGAGCCAGGGAGGACTTAGTTTCACTCCACACCGTAACAAATGACAGATGAGCACTTTTGAACAAGCTCTCTTGCTTTCTTGATACAGCTGCCTTTACTGGACTGTTGACTGGTAGAGGCAGATGGCTCAAAATATGTTGGTCTTTAGGTACATGAATGTGTTCACCAGGCAATGCATATTCATTTAACTATTTCTAACATTCATATAAAAGCATCACCTCATATTACCGCTAACATTCACACATTATTTCATTTATTAGTTGGAGGACTTTTTTCATCCTATGTTGTATTACAACACTGACATTTGCTGCATGCCTTTGTTCCAACGTACCAAGTAATGCTTGGGTTTCACCTAAACTTTGTTTGGTGTGTGTAAAACTGACATGTGGTGATTTTCTGTTCTGTACTGAAGGACTGTTATTAGTATGTCATTCTTACTGAAGGACATTGTGACGAATACAGTGTCTGCTTAACAATCTTGACTTTTTAATGGAAGGTTTTATATCATCCTTTTATGTTTTTATCCTCTGAAACAGGAAAATGATCAGGGCAAATGCAGGTGTTCTACGTTTTGTTTAAGAGTATTGGTTGCAACACTTACTGTGCACTGGGTCAACTCAGTGAAAAGAATTAGTTGTACTAACAGCAAATTCTATACAGAAACAAAATATTTTATGTTTTGTCTGTTTTCCCTCTTTACAGCTAGTGAGGCAAAAGAAATGGAAAGGGAAGAATTGGTCAATATTACTTTTGTTTTTTAACCAAACAAATCACCCTTTGTGTTAACAAATACGCCATAATAATACTTAAGAATACATCTGTTGTTTGGCCAAGAGGATGTGTTCCGCTTGCATTCATCTTTATAAAATGCAGTTCAATACAGAGTAATCCCGAAGTATTTCGAGTGCATTATGGAATTGATTTATATAATGGAACTCTGTTGATACAGAAATTTGGGCATATGTTACATGTATTCTGTAATACAACATTTGACAAATGTCGCTAGCACTGCCAGTTTAGTCCATTAACTTTGTTGATATTGGAGTCTGTGAAAAGTTTAGAAAAGAGGTGAAGTCAGTATTGAGCAAATGGCCGTTGGAGAATTGAGAGCATTTTCCACTTGAGAGCCACTGGCTGAGCAGCACCATGCTCAGTGCTCTGGGAGGTTTATGGTCACAGAGTTGAGGGCCTGGTTGACTGACCCAGCTGCTTCATGACAACTTTCGGAAGCCAGAGAAATCCCTCCTCATCTAGAAACATGACTTTTGATCTCAAATCCTCATCTGGACTCTGCTCTGCTGCTTTTCCTTCTGGGTAAAGTCCAGAATCAAACTCCTCTCCTCTGTCAACATCATTCCTCAAATGAAGCCCACGAAACCGGGGCCAGCTGCTTTCTGTCTTTGTCTCTGTGTCCTCCAGGTCCCAGGGCCAGGTCACAGTGACTCAGTCTGGAAGCAATGAGATCTGCTGTGGGAGGCTCGTCCTGCCATCAACTGTGGGACCAGTCGGGATGTTTATTATCATTCCACTCATCCATATCACCATTAGCCTGGTACCCAGAAAGATGGAAGTTCCTAACTCATATAGGGCAACTTCTAGGAATCCCAGGGACCAGATCGTTTTACAGGCAGTGGATCAAACTCTGCGCCTGACATCATCAGTGGAGTCCAGACTGAAGATGCAGCAGTTTACTACTGTCAGAGTTTTCACCTACATCAACAGTCAGTATGTGTTCACACAGTGAAAAGCGTGGTACAAAACCTCCCTCCGATAAGACTGAACAGAAACTGAACTGACTGCTGCAGCTGGAGGCTACTGATACACTTCACTGAGGACACACACACACACACACACACACACACACACAACAAATGAAATGACATCTAAAACAGTTCAATAACAAACAAACAATCTCAATGTAAATCAAATTACTCTCCATCACAGTTTCTCACCACATCCCTTATGATCGATCATAATCCCATATGTGTATCTGATATTAAATAATCCCAAGCGTGACCTTGACAGTTTGTAAGCAGAGTCTTGGTCATGACCCAGCTGACCTCAGCTTCAGACTGGATCACAACTGTTTTAACAATATCCATTTAAAGAAAAACATGAAGACACAGATCAGAAAGCGTTCATGATTAAAATGGATCAAACAAAGCCTGTTCATCCATGAAAATGTTGAACATATGAAGGTCTATGAACTAGAATCATAACATGGCAGAGGACAAAAGGTGACGTGCTTGATATCATAAGTTCTTCATAGTTATAATTATACCTGGATAGAAATAACAAATATCTCAAGATTCAAGATGTTTATTGTTATGTGCAACAAAAAAAGCAAGTTTCTCCGTGCAATGAAATTCTTTCTTTGCTGTCCACCCTGATGACTGCCGCCGTATATAAAGTACAAAATAGAATAAAAACAGAGAAATGCAATAAATAAAAAAACACAATAGTGCAAACACAATGGGAGACTTTGATATTTACAAAAGTGTCACGATGTGCAGTGTTACGTAGAATGTGATGGAATGTTGCAACACAGTTTAAATGCAAGAGCATGAGTGTAAACAGTAATACAAAGTGTACAGTGGCAGGTGGTCCATGGTTGTGGCTCCTGTCAACTGTTCAGGAGTCTGATAGCAGGAAAAGACTGTGAGTCTTGTTGACCTGCATTTCAAACTTCTGTACCTCCGGCCTGAGGGTAGAGTGTGAACAGTCCGTGTTGTGGGTGGGTGGGGTCTTTGAGCATGGAGGCAGCTCTCCTGTGGACTCTGCAGTGGTAGATGCTCTGCAGAGAGGGCAGTGGTGTCCTGGTGATCCTCTCAGCAGTCTTAATCACTCTCTGCAGGAAACTGCGGTCCGCAGCAGTAGTGTTGCCGTGCACCAGCTGTGATGCAGCTGGTTATGGTGCTCTCAACCACGCAGCTGTAGAAGTTGCTGAGATCTGGGTGACATACTTAAGCGTCCTCAACCTCCTCAGGAAGCTACGGCCGTTGTTTATCTGCATCTGCACATGTATAAAACATTTGCAATGACACTTTTTCTCTCATATGCAACTCAAAACCAAACAAATCCATCAAGATCAAACGTGGAATTCTTGACTTTGAAGAAGCAGCTGATGCAGCGATCTCTGCACACCATCCATCCACCAACTGTTGTGGAGCTTTTTCTAAGTCCTATCACATGAGCTTCTGCAGCAGATAAACTGAGCCAGCTGCCATTGAAATGTTGGTTTCTGATCTTTTTGAACTTTTAATCTCAACCTTTCAGTCCGCATGGACCAGAAGTTGTTAAAGTTCAGCATGAAGACCTTCAGAAACCTCACATTACTGCTCACAACTGTTACTACCTGGACCTGAGACACACACCTCCATGTTTTCTGCCCACATTTTCCAAACTTCATCAACAAACTGTACGAGATCTGAGATCGCACTGATAAATGTAGAATAAATAATAAATAAAATACTTTCTACTTGTGAATGTGTTGGGCAGTTTTGCAACTCCTCCATCTGTTCTCGATGTTAAAAGAAACAATACTCTTCTGTTTGGACATTTTCATGTTTTCCAGGTTCATCAGGACAAGTACTGTGACTCAGACTCCTGAAGCTCAGTCTGTTGTTCCAGGACAGACTGTTTCTATCAGATGTACAACCAGTGCATCTGTTAGCAACAACTTGCAGTGGTATCTTCAGAAACCTGGAGAAGCTCCCAAACTCCTGATTTATTGGGCTAAACCGTCCAGTCTGGGTTTCAGATCATTTCAGTGAAGTGGATCTAGGAACTGACTTCACTTTGACCATCAGAGGAGTTAGACTGAAGATTCAGGGTTTATCACTGTCAGCAGGATTGGGCTTCCGTTCCCACAGTGATACAGCGTCGTGCAAAAACCTCCCTCAGCTGGAGAGGGAACAGTCTGACTCAGCAGCCTGCGCAGCTGAGGAACACTCCAGAGCAACTGACAATAAAGTCCACATAACAGGATACTTTCAGGAAATCCCATTAAGAACACACTAAGGTGTGCATTGGAAATTAAACAGAACAAAGCAAAACACTGGCGCATCACCTGCTCTCTTTCTTAGTCAGTCCATTTTTCCTCCACTCTCTCACAGCACGCACTTATATAGCTGTGGAGCTTGTCAGTTCAAACCGACCTATCAGGTCAGCTCTGTAGGAGGGAAGAATTGTCACGATTATCAATAAATACCCATTAGCTCTTTGCGTTCATACCCAGCAAGCCCCAGTTCATTCCTCCATAGATTACCATAAATACTTCATCTTCCAATCCAAGTTATGTCACATCGGCCTAAATCAGCCATCATTGTCATTCATCTTTTGGCCAATCAAACCCCAAACCCGCCCACTCATAAGCCATAAGGGCTCATATAAAGAATGAAGTTGATTGTTTTCATTGGCCGTTTTTATTCATGATATCTGAAGTTATCTCACACTCATACTGATGCTTTTGTCCAGCAGACAACATAACATCATGCTTCATATTGATTCCTCCTGAGACTTTGTAGTTAAAGCAGATTCATTGTACTTTCTGGACCATTTGAAACTACTTTAATATGAGAGGTTCAACCAAATGATGCAGTTTATGCATCAGAAACATACCGTTTATCTGATTTATCTGCACCTCAGGAGAGATTAATGAAGTGTATTTGGGGGCAGTTTGCTCTCTTTGGAAAACAAGATATTTTCCACTGGCCCAAACATCCAGAAACAGGATTGAAACTATGACTCTACAATAACAATGTGCAGAAACTTACTTCCAACATCCAGTCTGGTTCCTCCACCAAAAGTCCACCACAGTGATACAAACTGATGGAGCCGCCGTACAAAAACCTCTGACTGTAGAGAGACACGGCTCTCTGACTCTGACACAAACAAACTCAACAACATGAGTCTGTTTGTTCAAATGTGGGCCAACAACATGAAAAGTGACTGTAACACAGAGCCATAGATTTCCAGAATGAATGTTTTTATTTGATATATTTTCACTTTAAATCAAATAAATAAATATTTTCATAGATTTCTGACAATAAGTTTGAAGAAAAACTGTGGCAATTTGAAAAAAGAAGAAGAAGAAGAAAGCAGGAATCATATTAAATAAAATCACATTAAATAGATTTATGGAAATTTCCTGATCAATATTCCCGTAAAGTGATTGATCCATTGATAAACTTGATGAGAGTAATCCAAGTCCCTGCTGGAGAGAGTCAGAGCATTTCCATAGAGAGCCACTTTGCATGAGCAGCACCATGCTCCAGTGCTCTGGGAGAGTTTATAGTCCTGAGAGTTGAAGACTGGATGACTGACAGCTGTCCTTCATGACAACACAAGCCAGAGAAATCCTCCTCATCAGAAACATGCCTTTGATCTCCGTCCTCATCTGGACTCTGCTCTGCTGCTGCTTCACAGGTAAAGTCCAGAGAATCAAACTCTTCTCCTCTGTCAACATGCGTCCCTCTGAAATGAAGCCCACAAAACCAGGACGCTGCTTTCTGTCTTTGTCTCTGTGTCCTCAGAGTCCAGAGGCCAGGTCACAGTGACTCAGCCTGGAGCAATGAGATCTGCTGTGGGAGGCTCCGTCACCATCAACTGTAGGACCAGTCAGAGCGTTTATAGCTCAAATCGTTTAGCCTGGTACCAACAGAAAGATGGAGAAGCTCCTAAACTCCTCATTTACTATGCGAGCACTCGATATTCAGGGACTCCAGATCGTTTTACAGGCAGTGGATCAAACTCTGCCTTCACTCTGACCATCAGTGGAGTCCAGACTGAAGATGCAGCAGTTTACTACTGTCAGAGTGGTCACAACATCAACAGTCAGTGGTTGTTCACACAGTGAAAAAGCGTCGTACAAAAACCTCCCTCAGCTGGAGAGGAACTGATCTGACTCAACAGCTGCACTGACACTAAAACAACAGACGTCTGATAAATACATTGTTGATGTATGGTAACATCATCATTTATGTAATTAGAATAAAACTATTTTTCATTAATAATCAATGACAATTTAAAGATAAATCACTGTTCCAGTTATTATGAAGAATTATTGTTTCTAAAATGTACAGTTCACAGTGTGGAGACTGAACTCTAAACTACTATTTAACAGACTTAACTACATTTGTTGAATGATTTAGTCTCAAAGCCACAGAAGTTTTTTGACGACCTTTTAGACGACCTTGTCAAATATTGAATTTACCACAAAACTGAGGCATCTCCATGAAAAGTATGTTGTCATGGCTGTTTGTTCCATGCTGCAGCCAAATGTCACAGTTATGTCACTGATGATATTATGCTTGTTGTTTCTATTTGTTGAATTATATCCACATTTCCACAGTTTGAGAAGTTTTTCAGTGTTCTGTCAAAAGTCCCAACAGCACAATGAAATCCTGAATATATACACATATTAACCCCATCCAGGCCAAAGTTCAGTCTTCCTGGTCAGTTGGTCAAATGTCTCACTCGTGCTGTTTTATGTATCATATTAAATGGTGCTGGTAAATAATAACTTGTTAGATGACAGTAAATGAAAAGCTGCATGTTAAAGTGTTAAAAACATACACAACAGAGTTAAAACTATTGTCAACATAAAATAAGAAAACTGAACTCCAGTGGATTCAAGCTTTTCACTTCCAGTTTACAGGAAGAACAGTGAAAACACATTGAATGAGGTGGACACCTTGTGTCACACGGCTGCTGGTTTTGTTAAAAGGCCTCATTTCTTCTGTCCGTCCACACTTCCACCATGTTTGTAGTCAGTGGAGATGTGAAGGAAACACTTTAATAAGTCAGCACCAATAAATGCAGCATCCTCCTTCACTCTGAAGTCTGCAACATGCAAACCTTATGTAAACACTAAACTTTAACTGCCATGTTCAAATTTTATGTATGTCTGTTTTTATCATTTGCTTTAATCATG
>WARS01002512.1:0-12443 GCA_008933995.1 Datnioides undecimradiatus | reverse complement strand
CCCAATACCCGCCCTCCCTGGCCCCAACAGGTCCCCCTCCCCTATTCCTTGTTTTATTTTGCTACTTTGATTATTCATGCTTTGTTTATGCCTCCTCAGGAGTGATTTTGAGTTCTAGTACTTAGATAAATTATGAGTTATTTTCTGTTCCTTTTTCCCTCGCCAGAGTGGTTTTGTGTTTTGAGTTTTTTCTAGTTTAGCTAACGTTTTTCCTCGTGAGAGTGATTTTGTGTTGCTACTTTGTATTTAATAAATTGCCTTTCCTTGCACTTTGCTTCCTGAGCCTTGCATTTGGGTCCACAAAGTCAGCCGTGTCAGCACTCACAGGTCTTGCAGATAAAATTTTTTGTCAATTCCCTATTCATTGTCATTTTCTTTGTTGATTTCTATTTTTCTTTCTTTCTTTCTTTCCGTTTGTCTCTCATGTGGTCTGTGTCTCTCTGTCCGTGTGACTGTCTGTATCCCTCCCACTGTGTCTCTGTCTCTCTCTGTTCAGTCTGTTCCTGCCTGTGAATATGGAATATATAAACATAAACAATAACTAATAAAAAAAAAACATAATCGCCACAGGAAAACAAGACTGCAAAATGTATCACTTCGCACCTGCGGTCTTTGTGACCGCTGTGGCAGTCAGAGGTATGTTGTGCTTTACAGGGGCAGGTGTGGTTTTTAGCAATAATTAATAATTATCAATGACAATTATTAATTAAAAGAAGATGATTATTAATCAGACTTAATAATTACAGGGCACCACCCTGTCACCAGGGACCAATAACCAAATTAGCAAAACCAGAATACAGTCTCAGAAGGTTAGAGAAGGGATGAGCCCGAGCACTGACTGTCTTGAATCCAGCAGCCATCACAATATATCCACACCAATCACCAACAACGATGGATTAAATTATAACAGGATTTATTCACAGTAATAATTATTTACAATAACATTACTTGACATGAAATACTATTATAATTCTATTGTAAAAGGCAAGCATTAGTTACCAACTACTACAGGTAACACACATGTAAATGGCAATCGCTATAGCAGTAGCAATGGTGGTGTGTGTGTGTGTGTATGTGTGTATATGTATGTGTGTGTGTATGTATGTAAAGGGGAAGTTAGAGGGAGAGAGAGGAAGAGAGGGAAGAAGTGGTGGTGGAGTCACGTGAGTGACGTGTCTTAAGGAGCCAAGATGGTGGCAGAGTGACATATGTTACGCACTCGCCGGAACCAAGATGGCGACTAGCCGTGAGATACGAATAGCCTTAACAAAAGGAAAAGGGGGGGGAACCCTTGATCCTTGCGCATTACTGGGGTGACCTCCATGTAACAGATTCGAGATCGCGCAATCACGCCGGTGGCAGTTTTACTGTATGTGCGGTGGGTGATTGGGGAAAGAAGGAGAGGAAAGGTGAAGAGGGAGAGCCCAAATGGGGTCGTTACCACAGTTGATAATTACAATATCACTACACGATAGCAGAGCCAGCAAACCGAAGCTTACTTGGTCAGGTATTGGTCCTTTAACTAGTGATAATTGGCTTATCAACTGATCACGGTGAACGACCAACAATAAAAAAATTATATGCAGCACAAGTCAAAGTTTCACAAATAAAATTAAGCTATACGCTATATTAATTGTCTCTGCCCAGACATAAGCCTCTTACGTTTTGTTGCTCCGACCCTTCAGAGTGTGAGGGAGAAAGTTAAAGAGAGATCCACGTCGGGTATCCGCAGCGCGTTCCTTGGCTGGGGTCGAGCGGTCCGTGCCTCGCTCTTCTGGTGACAGCGATGTGATGAGTTCCTCGGCGGTAGCGTGGAAGATCACGGGTGAAATGCGGCGTACTTTGTTAAGCCTTTAACAAAGTTGGCACGCCTGTCTTTACAGAGTGTCCAATCAGCTGATTGCTCAGCGATGTACGTCCAAAAAAAAAAGAAACAAAACAACAACAGCAGTCTATGCGCTCGTCCCGCGAGTTGAAGACTGTGACCTAGGCTTTAAAATGGTGAAAATCAAACGTTTGAAATATTGCTCCCTTCGGCGGCCGGGTCGTGGGGAAAGCTTGGAGTAGCTCTCTACTGTACCTGGTGCATTGGGAAAAAGCAACGGAGGGGGACTGCAGCTGCATCTTTATTACCTGAGTGACATCACCGGGGACCCCTGCCGGGAGCACCTGACTTTGGCCAATGTCCACACTGAGTTTTCATTCAAACTCAAATTCACACTTAGGTGTGAAACGTGGGGGTCGTGGCGCCATTTTCAAACAGTCAACCAACTCTGGCTCAGGCTTTTGGGGGGACATGTAGGCCTCTCTATTGTTCTTTTCAGAGCACATGAGTAGCGATTCCAACAGGTATAAATGCTCAGAAATTTTTTGTGTTTTATTTAAGTAGCTTATAGGCTTCAAAAAAATGTACAAAACACATATTTATGAAAAGTCACAGAATGATAGGCTTTGTAGTTATTTGCATTATACAAACCCAAACGGTCTGTCAGACCATCCTGGCGTTTCTAGTGTTAATGAAGATTAAATCCCACAATGATTATTATTCATAGCTAAAATTAATAGAAACACTTTTGACACCCCAACATTTTTGTGCAGACCCCTAGGCACGGGGGGATTATAAGTACATGTGGGGTCTCATACTGGGATGTTGGGTAGGGTTAGGGTTAGACTACCCTAACCCATCATCGCAGTATAGCACCCACCATCTCTGTACAAATCCTTATTTGTAATCTCAGGAAAGATTAAACCGAAAGCAACTGGACTTGTTTAAAAGTCTTTGTTGAAGACATTTTGCCTCTCATCCAAGAAGCTTTCTCCTTAAGGTGTAAATAGACAGCTGAGTCCAGGCCTGAAGAGTTAGGTCTCCTGTGTTGAGCCATGCGTCTGTTCAGTGGTTGTTTGGTTTCTCCTATGTATAGGTCATTGCACTCCTCGTTGCATTGGATAGCATACGCCAAGTTACTCTTTTGTGTATGTGGTGTGCGGTCTTTAGGGTGTACCAGTTTCTGTCTGAGTGTGTTGCTGGGTTTGAAATACACTGGGATGTCATGCTTGTTGAACACCCTCCTGAGTTTTCAGATATCCCAGACACATACGGGATCACTATGTTGTTCCGCTTGTTTTTCTTTTTCTCATCATCCTCAGAGTTGGTGTTCTTTCTGGCACATGTTGCTGTTTTCACAAAGGCCCAACTGGGGTAGCCACAGGTTTTAAGGGCTCCCCTCAGGTGTTTGTGCTCTTTCTTTCTGGCCTGAGTGCTGGTTGGTACATTATCAGCCCTGTGTTGCAAAATTCTGATAACACCTAACTTATGTTCCAGAGGGTGGTGTGAGTCAAAGAGTAGGTATTGGTCTGTGTGAGTGGGCTTCCTGTATACCCCAATGTGGAGGCTCCTGTCCTTACCAACGTGAACTTCACAGTCCAAGAAGGGCAGGCACTTCCTTGACATCTTCTCTAGTGAATTTCATGTTTTTATCCACTGAGTTGATGTGCTCTGTAAAAGCTTGCACTTCTTGGGCTTGGATTTTAGCCCATGTGTCGTCCACACACCTGAACCAATGGCTAGGTGGTGTTCCTCTGAAGGATTTTAGAGCTTTGCTTTCTACCTCCTCCATGTATAGATTAGCCACAATGGGAGATACTGGTGAGCCCATGGCACAGCCATGTTTCTGTCTATAAAATTGGACTTGGAAGTATGTAGTGTTTAAGCAGAGATCAAGTAGTTGGCATATCTGGTCTGGGTTAAGATTGGTTCTATTGTGGAGGGTGTTGTCTTGTGGTAGATGTTGTCTCACAGTTTCCACTGCCTCCATGGTTGGAATACAAGTGAACGAGGTCACATCATAGGAGACCATAGTACAGTATACCTATACCTATTTGTAGGTATAAGGGAATTACAAGTACATGTGGGGTCTCATATTGACATATTGGGTGTAACCCATCATCCCAGTATGACACCCAACATGTCTGTACAGACCCCTATTTGCAGGTATAGCAGGTAAAGCTTTGAGAATAGTAGCTGCTACATTATTGGCAGGTAATAGGGATCTGAATAAAGGAATGATTGGCCAATATATGATCCACCATTTCTTCGTGATTTTAACTTATATGATGTCTGTGTCAGAGTTAATGTACAACTGTAATTCATGTATAAAAGCAATAAATACACTATATTAACACTCACCTTTGCTTCATTTCAGCCCACATAGACAGACTCCATTCCCAATTTACTTTTCTTTCTGCCGGGAAAACATCTCCTAAAAATAAATCATTTTTTTTAATTTAGGGGAGCCAAGGAACAGAAATTGGGCTTAAATATAACTGTACTTCATGTACACAGGAATAAAACCTGCTCGTTAATACCCACCTTTGCCACACCACATTCAATGGATCCCTTCTCACCTGACTTTTCTTTCCAACACTCCTCCTAAAAATTAATCAGAAGGGTTTTTTTAGGGGCTTTTTTGTTTATTTTTAATTTTAGGAACACAGACAGATCCTGTGGCTTTACTCTGCTAAAAATGCAAAAATGGTTCACATTTTCACCATCAGTACATTAACAGGGTTCAGACTACAACTCTATGAACTGTATGCTACATCACAGGTTTTGGTCCAGGAGGGCTAGAGGACTGAAGAGTTTACAGTTGTTTACATTTGTGTTTCAGCATCAGATAAATCATGTGACAGATTCATGCATTCATTATATTTTGCTGACATACTTACTCACAGCGTGAACCTCAATGATCTCACTTTCTAAGTCCATGTCCTCACACACAAGTAGATCTGTCTTTTGCAGAAATACATAAAATGATTAGATTGTTGCAACTTCTTTAATGTACCATGTGGAGTGCAATGAGATAACTTAAAGTGTGAACTGGTGCTATATGCTATAGACAATGTTGGTCTGCCAGTTCAGTATCTCAGTATAAGTCTGGCAAAAGACCCAACATCTGTATACAAACTCCTAACACTAAAAATCAATTTAATGATGAGTTAGTTAGTTACGACTACAACTATTTTATTTTTACTCGTCAAATATAAAGAGACCACTATACAATAAGCTGCGTACATGGTTCCCTCAGCACCATTATGCCAATGTTGTAAGAGCCACAGTGGTAAAATATAAGTTAAAACTACATTTAAAATGAACACAGAATTCATAGTTTGTTTTTTGTTCATTGTATAAGATACTGCCCTTGTTTAAGAGGTTAAAAACACAATTCATATATGTTGACTGAAAACTGCATATACCAGGAGGAGTGATGCAACGTGCAGTAGGACACGTAATGTTGCACTCTAAAATTCTAAAATCTACCTCATCTCCTGTCATTTGTGTCAGAATCTGTTTACTGTGTCTACAGTTCATTAGTTTCTTTTGCAACCTAGAAGGAATGTCACTACAACTGTGTTAAAAAAAAAAAGCAAAACAAAATCAACTCCATTTGAGTTTTTACTCTACAGGTCCTTTTACAGTGTAAGTGGGTGTCCGCTTATCCTTATACATAGAAAATACACAGCTTAACCTGCACAACTTTCAGCTTTACCTCCTTCAACTCTAGCTCAGAAATTTCACACAAAATAACACTAGCAAAAAAAAAAAACTGGGCTAAAACTTTGCACTAAAAGTGAGCTTTAGCAGAAAACAAACAAAAAAGGTGGGCTGCAACCCTGAATGTGTCACTTACTTGGAGATGAGCTTCTGTTCACTGTGAAATTCACTGAAAAAAGTAGCAGAAAATTCCACGAAAAGTCCCCTCAGTGAGCAATTAACAGCAAGAAGCCTGCACACACTCTTTAACTTAGCAGCCAATCAGAATAGACTTGTTAATTGCTTCACGTGATAGTGTTGGCCTCTCTCTACAGCAAATGTCACTCTAGGCAGATTTTGAAGACTGAAGCCTGTTCAGCCATATATGGGTGTATTGACTTGCAGTCACTTTCTCTGTAAAGCTGAGGTCTAGTCGAACACAAGGACACATGACTTGTCCGTCTGACACAAGACTGACCCCCTGAACACTTTGACCCTAGTGTTCAGGGGGTCATCAAGACTATCTTGTCAGTATATCAAGGATAAAACACACAGCACTCACATTTAAGGTCCTTTAATGTAGAAAACATGGAGTTGAGCTCCAAATGGCATGAAACTTTTACAGAAGGACGACAGTGACCTTACCATCCAGAATGTATATAGGTGTGTGTATGTATGTATGTATGTGTGTGTGTGTGTATATATAGGTGTGGGTATGTATGGATGTCTGTATGTATGTATGTGTTTGTAAGGATGTATGGGTATGGATATATATATGTGTGTGGGTGCGTAGAGTTTAAGACCTGTGGAGACTTAAGGGTTAAAAAGGAGGAATTTCAAATTCTACGATTGGACAAGGGTTTAAAAGTTCACAAAGGGAGGGTAAAAGCATGGAGTCGCAGCTGCTCATTTCACTCTCAACTGCCATAGAGGGTGCATCAGCAACAGCTTGTAAGCCACACTTACTTTGTTCCCAAGCCTGAGGAAGGTAATTTCTTGCCAAAACGTTGCACAAGGGCACATGTTCTGTTCATTAATCTAACTCTTTTATAATTTTTCAATTTTAAGGGGGTTTTTTGAGTAGTTTTTTTATTTTATTTTTTTATTCATTTTAGGATTTTTTTTCAATTTTTTCCCACTGTTTTTAATTTTATATTTCATTTATACACACATATATATATATACATAACAAAGACAACAATTCCATTATAAAACACCTCCATTATACTGATGGCGGCTGCCAAATATGATGGAGAGTGGCACACGGTGTCCTATGGGAGAAGGGGTCGCTCCCGCCCGGTATGGTCTTGGTCTCGTGGGGTTGTGAAGGACCGTGCCTTTTCTGCCCCTCAATGGAGGGGACGGGCCTTTACCCCTTCACCTAACCCAGGAGTGCCCAACTATTCGATTGCAGCCTACTGGTAGACTGATCCCAAGTTGACCGCGAGGGGTGTGGGGGAAAAAAAAAAAAAAAAAAAAAAAAGATTTGTGTGTGTGTTATATTTTGTATTAAATGTACACTACAGCCTATCATGAGGCTGGACTGGTAGATCTCAGGAGGTTGGCTACTTGAAAAGTAGATCTTGGGTCAAAAAAGGTTGGGCACCCCTGACCTAACCCAACTACATTAAAAATTCATGAATCACCGAAATATAATCTCTTCAAAGCCTCTAGAAAAATTATTCTTGAATTCGGTCATATTCAGCATTAAATACCTTAAAAATAAAAATATATTTATATAGGACAAATTTAAAAGCAATTGGCATACAGTGAGTTAAATTCAAACTTTCTGTAGTCAAAACACAAATTCTACTTTGGAGGAGACTTCATTGCAAATTGAGATAAATAGGATAGCAAGCAATTTCTTTCAGCTGCTGGTTATTTGCTTTTCAGTGTGCCTAGGCCTGAGGAAGACCCCCATATGGGTCGAAACGTCGCCGCATAGGCACACTTTTTTTTTTTTTTCATTTTTAATTTTTTTATTTACTCTAATTAAAACAAATAAGTTACTTTGAGTTACAAATCTAATAAACACTTCAATAAACATATTTAATACTTACCATCACGCCAAACATGGAGAGATAGGCAAATGATTGGGCCCTGGTTCGCTACAGCCGACGCCATCAGTGACCTGTGGGTCCAGGAAGGCAGAGAGCCGACTGGGGGGATGGCCAGGTGACCACCGGTCTCCACCTGGAGATGGGGCCCTAACCCTCCTCCTGTCTTTATTGTTATAATTTAGTGTATCTGCCTGCTTAGTCTGACCACGAAGTTTGTGCATCACTGGTGACATAGGAATTCCACTATCTCGGCCTTGGTGATGGAATTCTTCTGTTTCATCTTTGGAACTCCAGTCCGTTGGTGCCTGTACTGTCAGTCCTTGATTAACAATCACACTCATTAAGTCATAAAGGTGTAAGACAAGGATTAAGAAAAAGGATTAACTGTTGTTCACTACTGGTCTGGTCTTGTTAATGGTCTGAACTGGATTAATGTGTGGAACCTCCCATACAGATACCTGCTCGCAAGCAAAGTAAGGGAAATGTTCTATAAACTTATTCATAGATATTACCCTGCCAAGTATTACCTCTTGAAATTTAAGAAACATGTGAACCGTCCTCTGTGTGAGTCTGAGCCTGAAACAGTAACACACCTGTTCTGGCTCTGTCACTCTGCTGCCACCTTCTGGAGAGAAGTAATCCGACATGTCACAATGAAGACTGACTCAGACTTCTGTCTAAGTTGGAACGATGTACTTTATGGTGTCCACAATGTCAAAAGTAAAAAACAGAAAGAACTATATGTCATAAATCTGATAATAATTTTAGGGAAATACCACTTACACAAAGCCAAATTTAGTCACTCAACCCTCTTTCATAGCATTCAAAAAGGAAACTGAACAGTTCATCCATCAAAAGCATCTCTGAACCAAATAATAAGAAAGCTATTAAAACATATAATTTGTGCTCTTTATTTGATATGTTTATTTGAACCCCCCCGGTTGTTGTTTAAGTGTCTGTGTGTATGTATAGTAATAACTGCTTCTGTACTGAAAATGTTATCTTCAATAAAGGTTTATTTAAAAAGAAAAAAGCAGGTCGCCTCTGTGATGAAACCGCAGCAGCGCAAACAGGAGAGAAGCTGAAGCTACAGGATCGATCTCACTACACTGGTATCAATCAATATCAGTACCAACGTTGGTATCGACGTTATCGATATTTGGATCATTCTGCCCACCACTATCCTACGGGGGGCAGCATCACACCTACTGGCGTAAACCCTGCCGGATATTCGGCAGGAGAAGAAGAAGCAGGAGCCGGAAGAAGAAAGCCGCGGTCCGTGCGCTCAGTCTCTCAGTTCAAGATGGCGGATACAGAAGGTGAGTGTGCAGCACGTTGACTGAAAACATCCTCACTTAAACTGTTCACATGTTAAACGTGGAGCTGTTCCCGGTTAAAGCCACTCTCACACTGTAACACGGCGCGGTTTAAACTGCCTTTGCGCATGAGAAATTGTTTTGATCGTCGTTCTCCGCTTTAATCACACGGTAACTTTACGTACCTGTGACTTTCTGTATGATAGTTTTTAATGCTCGGTTGCTTTTTGTTAGTTCGGCCGTATTTCGGGACGGAGCCGTACTAACGCTAAAGCTTGTCCCGCCGGAGGCCCCGTCACGGCTCCCTGCTGCAGCCACGTGCTGCGGCAGCAACTCACCCACAGTGTCCTGCAGATTCAGGGTTTACAGCAAAAACCTGGTTACACATGTGACACCGTTTCAGACACACTCCGCAGCTTTCGCTGTCAATCCATGGTCAGTGTAAACCGCTGTTAGCATCTTATGGTCGCGTCTTGTAGTTTAAAGTGCATAATCGTTCCTGAATAGATCTCAGTCGACTTTCATCTGTATAACACTAAAAGATCTTTGTAGGATCGTTATAGGCTGTCTGAATTCGTTTCGTCGGGGCAAACAGGCCTATTAGCTCTGTATGTTAGCCTGATGCTAACAACCCACGTGTTGTGGGAGAGGCCACGTGGGCTGCTTCTCAGATATCATGTCTAACCTGTTGCAAACTGTAAAGACTCAACACGACAGAAAACACGACATTCATCTTCTGATTTGATGAAAACCTCAAACTGAGTGAATAATTAAATCACTTTCTTGGTTCGGATTGATTCACCACCTTCTTTAAACTCTGAAGGCAAACCATCACCACCTTTACTGAGCTTGATTAAATGTCACGTTTTGACTTATGGATCTGAAATATTCACGTGTCTTTGCTGACTAAACAATGTTTGTATTTCTGCAGCATCAGGGAAGAAGAAGAAGGTGAAGAAAGTAAGCGAAGAAGAAGTCGGGGTGAGTGATGTGATGTTGGAGCTGCTGACATGCAGTTTGTTTTTCTCTGAATGAAGATACAAGTGTTTTTGTGTAACAGGAGATCCAGCAGAGCGGAGACTTCTTCATCAAACCTGAGTCTAAAGTGGCCTCTCTGGACACGTCGCAGTGGCCTCTGTTACTAAAGGTACGACGCAGAGCAGGAGGATCCGAGGGACTCTGTCACAGACCTATTAACAAGCTCAACAACAGTTGAAGCACCAGTGAAAACGGATACAACAGGATTTTTATTGAAACTTGAATTTGTTTAATCAAAACACTAATTAAATCAGATTTATGGCAGCAGACACTAGGTGTTCCGCTCATCAGCAGGGTCTTCAGCCGGTGGCGTGATGAATCAGTTTATCCATTCTCTGAGCGGCCATTTTGGTGCAGTCTCTGTCTCTGTCCCTGTTCTGGGGCGGAGCCCCTCTGCTGTGGTGCAGGTGTTGTGCTGGCGTTCTGCTGGACAATGACCTGAAACCCCTCGGAGAATGGCTGCACCGGACTGCCATCGAGATGATTTTCTGTTCTGATCACATGACGCTGAGACCTTTGAGAGTAATGGAGCAAATGTACATGAATCTGTTCATAAAGTGATGAGGACAAGTTAAGAGTTAAGCATTAGACAGGTACTGATGATGAGCTAATAATCAACCAGCAGTATAATAAAAGCAGTGGAGCTGAGCAGTGAACGCGCTACAGAGTATCAGGAGCCTCAATAAGATCAGAGTCACTGCAAGATGATTCACTGTGACTTCGTTTATAACAAATGAACTAAAAGTAATTTCTGTATTAAATGGAAATGTACATTTATATTCTAAGACCTTGAAACAGTCATTGCTGCAAACCTTCCTGCAGGAAGTGAACAAAGACTAAGTCAATTTAACGGTTTTCTGCAGAACTTTGATAAACTGAACATCCGGACAGCTCATTACACTCCTCTGCCGAACGGCAGCAACCCCCTGAAGAGAAACATTCAGGACTATGTCAGGTAAGTTGATGAAAAATGCTATGCTAACAGCATCGTAGAATGTCAGGTAATCTGCTGATAAGTGCTATGCTAACCACTCTGTGAGCTCTCTGAATGAAGCATGATGTCACACCTGGGTGATTCTTCTTCCTGTTTCCTGACAGGTCGGGCTTCATCAACCTGGACAAACCAGCGAACCCCTCGTCTCATGAGGTCGTGGCATGGATCAGAAGGATCTTGAGGGTAGAGAAGACTGGTCACAGCGGTACGCTCGACCCAAAGGTCACTGGCTGCCTGATCGTTTGTGTGGATCGAGCCACGCGATTGGTCAAGTCCCAGCAGAGCGCCGGTACACAGACGTTTCCTGTTTGTTACAGTCAGAAGTGGAAAGACTCTAAATTGCCGCTCTTTAACTGATCAGCTGGTCTGCAAACCTGAATGCTGACAGGCGCGAGAGCACAGTAAAACCCAGCGGCCCCCTCACTACTCTCTGTGTGTGTTGCAGGGAAAGAGTATGTGGGGATTGTTCGGCTGCACAATGCAATAGAGAGCAAACACAGCCTGGCTCGGGTAAGTCTGGGAACTTCCTGCGAGGGCTGTGTGATGAAACTTCGTCCTGATGCTGATCGTTTCACTTGAGCACAGCTGTTTTGAGGCTCTTAACACAGAACCACATTGGTTCTATTTAGTACACACCTGTAACTCTTGGAGTCGTCATTGTTCTGAAGTTGATCCAAATTTTCCTGATTGGCCAACTGTCCATCATGCGACTCTGTTGATCTGCAGGCGCTGGAGACGCTGACCGGTGCCCTGTTCCAGCGGCCACCGCTAATCGCTGCTGTGAAACGCCAACTGAGAGTCCGAACAATCTACGAGAGCAAACTAATCGAATATGACCCAGAGAGGAGGCTGGGTAAGATCTTTTATCAATAATCAATTAATACATGCCTGCTGGTTATTGTTCCGTCAGGGACTTTTATTCATCTTCCAACATCTCAATGATCAGATATTATCAGCTGACTTTCACTGATTGCAAACACCTGTGTGGCCTCAGCGTCTGCAACTGCGACTGTCGCCCGCAGTTTCTGCTTGTTGGGTTCGAGGATGAACTCAGTCAATTTAATGATTCACATCAAAGTTCAGTCAGTTCTGAGGATAGTAGGATAGAGGATAGTATGTTAGTGCTGAAAGTATATTTACCTGAAATACACACGCAAACACGGTGTTGCACAGTCAGATCAGTGCACAATCCACATCAAAGGCCATCAGCTGCCATTTGCTGATCTGTTCATTTTACTGCCCCAAAATCAATATTGGTCCCACGTAGTGTTTTAATATGACGCAAATGGAAACTATGTTCAGATGGTGTCACAGGTCACATGACTCTGTGTTCCAGGTATTTTCTGGGTGAGCTGTGAGGCGGGAACTTACATCCGGACTCTGTGCGTCCACTTGGGTCTGATGCTTGGTGTCGGAGGTCAGATGCAGGAACTTAGGAGGGTCCGCTCCGGAGTGCTGGGAGAGAAGGTCAGCATCACTTCCTGTTCAGCTTCGACCCCCCCCCC
>WARS01000134.1:865000-906159 GCA_008933995.1 Datnioides undecimradiatus | reverse complement strand
AAACAACACGTCAGAGTGAGGATGAAACCGGTCTGACCTGCTGCAGAAACCCCGTCAGTGTCAGAGAGATCACGCTGCAGATGATGGAGTTCCACCATCTGTCCACTAGATGCTGCTGACGGACCATCTGATGAGATGAAGATCAGCTCAGCACTGAAACATGGAGTAAGCAGCAGTGTGGATCACATGGCTTCACTTCTGTAATTAGGACGTGTTGCTTTGTTATGAGGCTGAATGCAGCCTGAGATCTCCGGGCGCGGCCCTTCACTCTGGACCTCAGTCCTGATTCCTCACTAAGGGGGACCAGACCCTCCAGAAGCTCAGACTGCCAGAGACTGTCTGCTGTTAAACCTGTTCCTCAGACAGACTCCAGCTGTCAAACACTCCTGTTTCAAAGTCCCATTTCATCCATTATTCTGGGAAATGTATAACCAGGAACCAAAAAGAGATGTTGTGATAGGTTTGTGTGGAACAAGGATACTGTTACTGACCCACTGGACTCCCTCAAATAAAGAAGTATCTGACGAGGATCATCAGTAGCCTCTAACTCATGTGCACTGTAAGGAAACATGAAGGTTGAGATTGCACTGACTGTGTGACTCCGAAAAAGGTATTTCAGTGTCTAGAAGGGCAAAAAATAATCCATGTGCTATAATAAATATATATAGAGACCTCACAAGACAAAACCATTGAAAGTGATTTAGGCGCACAAACCAATTGGACCCAGGAGATATTATAAGAGGTCACTAAGGAAAGGGTGGGGGAGATCCCACCTTTTCAGGTTCCCCCCGTACAGAAGTGCTGCCCACACCAATATCTCCTGATGAAACTGTATCATTAGCAAAGTAATACATTTCATATATTGATAGGGAATTAATATAAAACCTCGACCCGACTGACGGATAATTACTGACAGACAGATTCTTTCTTAAATGTGTTTGTGTTGTATGAGTGTAGTCTGTTGTGTGTGTGTGTGAAAGAGAGAGAGAGAGAGAGGTTTGGTGGATCCACTAACATATGTGCTCAAAGCTTGCTGCAGCTCTCGGTGGTTCCTCGACTCCTGCTACCAGATTTGACAGTTGAGAGTAAAGTTGCTGTGCATAAACCACGCTCCACACATTAAAACCTGCTAAATACACAAATACAGCCAAATAATCAGAGTGATGCTACAGATAATATTCTCAATGATGTGTCCTACAGTGTGTGTGTTTATAAGCATTTGATGATCTGTGGTGTCTAAACATTTGAGACTGTGTGCATGAGAACTTGATGCGTCTAAGTTATGTGGTTAGGGATTGGTGTGTGGAAGTGATAAAGTGACTGTGATTGGAGAACATGTTGAGTCAAAACAGTGTGTGACATCAATGTTATTGTGGGTTGAGTTTATTTTGTATTAACGTGGTGATAGTTAATGCTGGCTGTGCTGAGTAGGGTTGTAAGAGGTGTGATCAGTGTGATATAGTCAGGAGAATAAGGCTGTAGACTGGTCCTGCTGCTGAACTGTGTATAAAAGCTGTGACGCAGTTAGAAAGTGCCAACAATAACTAGAGTGGTTAGGGTGTGGTACAAGAGTAGTAAGTGAAGTATCGCTTGGTGTGCTGTCCAACTCACTACTGAGAACACAAAGGAAGTCACCTTAGAGCCACAGAGGGGGCGGAGTTTACTCGCCCCGCCTCCAGCTCAGACACAGACACTGATATCTTTAGAGCTGCTCCTCCTTTACATGCTCCCAGACTGAGACAGAGACTTTAAGCTTTTTGTTTTTTTCAAAAAAAACAAAAAGGTGCAGGGGAGGACAGAGTTTATGACCTTAGGCCTAGGCCAAACATACACCCTCCAGATAGATAAACTGATTCTGGGCTATATATCCAATTCTGATAAAGGGCACCCAAGGCCATACCATGGCAGACAGTAGACCTCATGTGGTTGATGTCTCTAATGCCGGATGTCCACGATGGAGCCAGCAAGTGGATCAGAGCCTTCGAAGAGGAGACAACAGGCAAAATGCTAGCTCTGGGAGACATCAAAGCTGTGTGGGCTCTAATGCTCGGTACATCCACGATGGAGAACCTTCTGAGGCAAAGTGGAAATGGCTGGATGGTGGATCTGTTGGCAGATGGAACTGAGTTCAATGTGTATCGTCCAACATTATGGCATGCGTTATGAGTCGAGTATCCTACTAGGGTGGACCCTAAAGCATTGAAGGGTGAACCCCTCACAGAGACTGAAAACCCTGCTGCTTACATCAACAAACAGCTGAAAAGGTGGAAACAAGAAAAGGAGGAGACTGACAAAAGTCTGGTGCTGTTGACAATGTTCAGAAACTCTGTGGTGGAGGCTCTTCCAATTCCAGTTCAAAGCAGACTGGATGGTGTTCTGGAACTAATGCCTTACAGACAATTTCATGATCACTGGAAACATGCTGTCAAGAAATATAGGGAAGGAGAACAAAAGCTATGAGACTGAGACAAAACTCTGCAAAGGAAACTTGCACAGTTACAGCTTGGTGAATTGCAAGGCAAGAATAAAGCTGAAACACAAGCTGCTGTTGTGAGCAGTGTTGCAAGCATCATTGTTGGGGAAGATAGAGGGGAAAGCCTAGCAGACAAATCTTTCCCAGAACATGTTGGGGATGTGGAGAACTGGGCCACACTGCAAAACGATGTCCCGGGCCACACTCGGCTCCTGGATGGACAGAATGTGGTCGTGAGGATCAACCTATGAGATGTGATGACCCTGCCAATCCTTGCATGGGGCCCAGTCATGGTTGCTAGGGGTGCCCAGAGAATCTCACAGGGGAAGGACAACTTCCAACATCCATAACAGAAGCTTATAAAGAACCAGTTTTGAAAGTTCAAATTGCAAATTCTAATGCAACTTTTGTAACTTGGTGTAAAAGACCAAGATAGCGGCGCGAGCACATCGCGAGGCTCAGTGTCTCTCCAGATTTTGCAAATTTGCAGTAATCTTCCTGTTCATCTCGGGTCTGTTCGTACAGAACAGCCTCATGCTAACATCCTACACCCGGCATGAACTGTTGGATATCGGTCTACGCTACTCCGACAGTTTAATCACCAATCCTCGACTCGTCCCTGAGATCTCCAGAACATCGGAGGCTACGCACTCTACCCGGCCGGGCGGAAGTGCTCGCAGGTGGCATCAAGATCATGAATAAAGATGAGGGAAGCGCAAAGGGCTAAGAGCTAAGCTAAAGTCAACACCGCACCGGCTCTCCTTACCCAGCATTTTCCTCGCTAATGTGCAGTCCTTGGTGAACAAAATGGATGACATAAGACTTCGCATCACCCACAGTAAGAGACTTATGGACTGCAACATTATGATTTTCATTAAAACATGGCTAAACGGCAGCGTACCCGACAATGCTATCCAGCTAGTCGGCGCTACACACACTGGGCAGACAGAACGGCCGATGACTCCGGTAAAACCAGAGGCGGAGGACTGTGCATTTCTATTAACAAACCTTGGTGTACGGACTCCGTTATTGTCAGGAGACATTGCTCAGCTAACCTTGAATTTCTCATGGTTAGGTGCTGTATTTATAGTTGCAGGTGATTTTAATTGCTCAAACTTAAAGACAGTGCTCCCCACATTCCCCCAGCATGTTTCCTGCAACACAAGGAGAAACAAAACTCTGGATCATGTTTACACAAACATAGCTGGAGCTTACACCGCAACCCCCCCTCCCCCACCTAGGACAGTCAGACCATGTTTCTTTGTTTCTCATCCCTAAGTACTCACCACTTATTCAACGTGTGAAGCCATCAACAACGACCATCAAAGTGTGGCCTGCGGGGGCAGACTCTGTACTTCATGACAGATTTCAACACACAGACTGGAGTATGTTTGCTTCTCAGGCTACTTGTGGCTCTCACACGGACTATTGATACTGGACTATATCAACACCACCATTGACAGTGTTACAACACAGAAACGGATCACCACGTACCCAAATCAGAAGCCATGGATGAACAAGGAAGTGCTACTCCTGCTGAAGGCTTGCAACACCACCTTCAGATCAGGTGATGCACAGGCCTACAGCTTATCCAGGACAAACCTGAGGACAAACCATCATCAAAAAGGCCAAGCACTGCTACAAGCTAAACGTAGAGGAGCACTTCAACAACTCCAACCCCCGGCGCATGTGGCAGGGCATTCAGGCCATCAGTGACTACAAACCCAGCAACTCCACCCCAACAACCACAGATCTCTCCTTCCTGAACGAGCTAAATGACTTCTATGCTCGCTTTGACAGTAACAACAGGGAGACTGCCACCAAAATCACACCCTCTGCAGACCACCAGCCCCTAACACTCACCTCAACAGATGTCCTCACCGCACTGAGCCGAATCAACGCACACAAGGCTGCTGGCCCGGACAGCATCCCTGGCCGCTTGCTCAGAGCATGCGCTGAGCAGCTCGCAGGGGTTTTTACAGACATTTTCAACCTGTCCCTCGCCCAAGCAGCTGTGCCAACATGCTTCAAATCCACCTCCATTGTATCAGTGCCGAAACACTCCAGTCCGACGTGCCTGAACGACTACCGCCCTGTAGCACTCACACCCATTGTTATGAAGTGCTTCGAGTGACTGGTCTTGGCACACCTGAAGAACAACCTTTCACCCACACTGGACCCACATGAGTTTGCCTATCGCAGCAATAGGAGTACAGAGGACACGGTTTCTACAGCGCTGCACTCTGTGCTCACACATCTGGACAACAACAACACATATGCACGAATGCTGTTTGTTGACTTCAGCTCAGCATTCAACACTGTCATCCCCTCCAAGCTGATCACTAAACTTGGAGATCTGGGCATCAACACCCCACTCTGTCACTGGATAATGGACTTTCTGACCAACAGACCACAGCATGTTAGGTCAAGCCACTCCTGCTCCACCACCATCACACTCAACACAGGTGTAGCACAGGGCTGTGTGCTGAGCCCATTCCTCTACTCCCTCTTCACCCACGACTTCAGGCCGGTGCATGGATCCAACTCCATCATCAAGTTCGCTGACGACACCATGGTGATTGGCCTCATCAGCAACAACGATGAGACAGCCTACAGGGAGGAGGTACAGCACCTGGCCACGTGGTGCAACAACAACCTGCTCCTTAAAACTTCAATTCAATTCAATTCAATTCAATTCAATTTTATTTATATAGCGCCAATTCACAACAAAAAGTCATCTCAGGGCACTTTACAAACAGAGCAGGTCTAGACCACACTCATTACTGTTAGTTACACCCAACAGTTCCACCATGAGCAAGCACTTGGCAACAGTGGCAAGGAAAAACTTCCTTTTAACAGGCAGAAACCTTGGACAGATCCTGGCTCTAGGTGGACGGCCATCTGTCTTGACCGGTTGGGGGGGGGACAATATAGAATAATGACAGCAAATGACAGCAATAGGCAGCAGAGGACACGGGGCAGGTCGGTGGAGCCACAGGTCAGATGTTCAGCTCTGGAGCCACAGGTATCTGTAGAGAGGTACAGAGAGAGAGAGACCAGAGAGAAACAAGCACAGCACTAGGGGAGAGAGGACACAGAGCTAATGGAGTTTAAGGAGAGAGAGGGAAGAGGAGGAGTGTGGAGATGATCATGGGACGTCCCCCAGCAGCCTCGGCCTATAGCAGCATAACTGGGGGATGGCATGGATGGTGTAGTTCAGATGGTAACTAGAGCTAGCTGTAGGCTTTGTCGAACAAGAAGGTTTTAAGTTTTACTTTAAAAGTAGAGAGGGTGTCTGCCTCTCGGACCCAGACTGGCAGCTGGTTCCACAAGAGAGGAGCCTGATAGCTAAAGGCTCGGCCTCCCATTCTACTTTTGGAGATTCTGGGAACCACAAGCAAACCTGCACTCTGGGAGCGAAGTGATCTGTTGGGTTGATAGGGACTTAGCATCTCATTGAGGTACAATGGAGCTTGGCCATTAAGGGCCTTGTAGGTAAGAAGAAGGACTTTAAAATCTATTCTGGACTTTACAGGGAGCCAATGAAGAGAAGCTAAGACCGGAGAAATATGATCTCTCTTGCTAATTCCCACCAGAACCCTCGCAGCAGCGTTTTGGATGAGCTGGAGGCCTCGCAGTGAGCTAGTCGGACAACCTGACAACAAGGAATTACAATAGTCCAGCCTTGAGGTAACAAATGCGTGGACCAGCTTTTCGGCATCATTTTTGGACAGGATACTCCTAATCTTAGCTATGTTGCGCAAGTGAAAGAAGGCAGTCCTAGTGACCTGCCTAATATGGGACTGACAGGACATATCCTGGTCAAATATGACTCCCAGGTTCCTCACGGTAGAACTGGAGGCCAGGGTAACACCATCCAAAGCGACTGCGAGGTCAGATAACCTGTCTCTGAGGTGTTTAGGCCCAAACAAAATCACCTCAGTTTTGTCTGTATTTAGAAGCAGAAAATTATAAGTCATCCAGGCCTTAATGTCTGTCAGACATGTCTGAAGTCTGACTAATTGATCTGTTTCTTCTGGTTTCATAGATAAATATAGCTGTGTATCGTCCGCGTAGCAGTGGAAATTTATGTTGTGCTTCCTAATAATATTGCCTAGGGGGAGCATGTAAAGGGAGAACAACAGTGGTCCAAGCACAGAACCCTGTGGAACTCCATGATTAACCATTGTGTGCACGGACGAGTCATTATTAACGTGGACAAACTGGAATCTGTCGGATAGATAAGATTTAAACCAGCTTAGTGCTGTTCCTTTAATGCCAATGACATGTTCTAGTCTTTGTAGTAGGATACCGTGATCGATGGTGTCAAATGCAGCACTGAGGTCTAGCAGGACAAGTAAAGAGACGAGGCCATTGTCAGAAGCTATTAGGAGGTCGTTGCTAACCTTAACCAATGCTGTTTCTGTGCTGTGGTTTATTCTAAATCCTGACTGAAATGCTTCAAATAAACTGCTCCTCTGCAGGTGATCACATAACTGATCAGCTACGGTCTTTTCAAGGATTTTAGAAATAAAGGGGAGGTTGGATATTGGTCTATAGTGCGCTAAAACACCAGGGTCGAGAGAAGGCTTTTTGAGTAGAGGTTTGATGACAGCAACCTTAAAAGCCTGTGGAACATAACCTGTTAGTAATGACAGATTGATCTGGTCTAATATAAAAGTGCCAATCAGGGGGAAAACATCTTTTAGAAGATGAGTTGGGATGGGGTCCAAAAGACAGGTTGAGACTTCAAAGACTAAGGAGCTCATCGTGGACTTCAGGAGGGAGAGAGGAGCATGACCCCATCCACATCAACGGGATGGCTGTTGAGTGTGTCTCCAGCTTCAAGTTCCTGGGGACCCACATATCGGAGGACCTGTCCTGGACCACCAACACCTCCGGCCTGATCAAGAAGGCTCACCAGCACCTCTTTTTCCTTAGGACACTGAGGAAATACCACTTGTCCTTAGCCATCATGGTGAACTTCTACCGCTGTGCGATCGAGTGCATCCTGACCAACTGTGTCACCGCCTGGTATGGGAACTACACTGTCGCAGAGCGCACGGCACTGCAGCGGGTGGTGAAAACTGCCCAACGCATCACAGGGACTCCTCTTCCAACCATTGAGGACGTTGTTGAGTTCTCCACACTGAACTCGCGTGTTCGTCTGATGAAGGATGCAGGAGTCTCTTCAACGTTAAATCACCAACTTTTTGGTGACCTCTCTTCTAACAGCAAAGTGTGCATAAGAAAAAGAGATTGTTTACAGAGCTCCGGACCAGACTTTGTTTCCCTGACAGACAGACAGTCACAGCATCAGTTCACGAAGTCTGATGATCTATCGTTCCCTGGTCCGTGTTTATATTACTGTTACACAGAGGAAGTAAAGAATGTGCGTGTAATCATTTCTCATCGGCTGCATGGCTGGACACTCCTTCTTGCAGGCGTCCTCCTCGTGTAATCTGACTCCGCTCTCGTGATTGCCGTCAGCCGTTGATAGCTCCTGTTTTCTGTGTAGAAAAAAGAATACAACACCGCCCATTCCCACACCCAAGGCTATCGCCATTAATGGAGTTGTTCTTGACTCCTGCGGTACATCCTGTTCCTGAATATCTCATTCTGATGTCTCTGTCGAAATTCTTTTCCCATGCAATTTGCTACTCTAAGCGTCTAAGCAGTGTGGCTCTCATATCTGCTGTGATTAAGAATTGCAAGCGTTTGCACATCAACTTCTCCGCACATAAGCAATGTAGCAATGTATTCCAACAGCTACGGGAAAAGTTCAATTTTATTGAAGCAGTGTTGCAACTGTCTGTGAGAACTGCCAACACAGGTGTTGTTCCCATGGGAGAGAGACTACTGGGCAAAGGTTCCCTTGGTGGTGCATGTGTGTGCGTGAGTCCATCTGACAAATGAGGATGTACCTGACCTCAGTTCTTTAAACTAATTGCTGTCCCCCCCATTCATTTCTAATGGCCGCTCATTTTTGACACCAAGAGTGTACAAAAGTTGAATAAAACCCCCAAAATTGTATGCAAATTAATACAATTTATTTTTTGTGTTGAAATCCTCTTTGTGGACAAAGTCATGGACTCTTAGGTCAGTGTGATTAAATTAACTACATTTTACAGAGATAAAACTTTTAAATCGGTCACATTTGACCGGAACACAACATAAGGGTTAATCAGGTTGTGAATCCAGTCGTAAAACTGGTTAACTTTATCCGAGCAAGGGGACTTACGCATCGTCAGTTTATTACGTTCCTGGAGGAAACCGATGTGGATCACTAGGACTTACTCTACCACTCTCGTGTCCGCTGGTTAAGTTTAGGCAAAGTGTTGTAACGAGTGTGGGAGCTTCAAGGGGAGATCAGCGCAGTTTTGGATTTAACGGGGAAATCCGACGAATTTCCTGAGCTGAGCAACAAGAACTGGCTGTGTGACTTTGCCTCTGCTGTGGATGTATTTTCACACATGAATGAGCTGAACACGAAGTTACAGGGGAAAGATCAGTTTGTGCATGAGATGCACACAAATGTCAGAGCCTTCAATTCCAAGCTGACTTTATTCTCCAGACAAATGTCAAACAAACCTTTGTGTCAGGATCCCAGTGTTTTTTCGCTGCGCCTAGCCAACCCTCTGCTCCTGCTCCAGCTCCAGCTCCTGCTCCTGCTCCAGGGACCCACTCCACTCAGGAACCTGGAACCCCTGTTCCGACCCAGCCTGCCCCCAACTCGGAGACTTCCTCTCACCCTCTGATCCCCTGGACTTCTGCCTGCCCATGCCTACTGAATAGTTCCACATACTTTCCACACCTACCACACCTCTGATTTTAGGACATCCCTGGCTTCACAAACATAACCCCAGTGTCAACTGGTCTGACGGGAGGATTACTGGTTGGAGTGCTTTCTGCCATGCCTCTTGTCTGCAGTCTGCCTTGTGCCCAGCAGGTGGGGATACTTCATCTGATATGCCATCTGAAGACTTCCCAGAAGCCCTTGACCTCTCTGGAGTCCCAGAGGTTTACAACGACCTTCAAGTGGTGTTCAGTAAGTCCAAGGCCCTTTCCCTCCCTCCTCACAGACCCTACGACTGTGCTATAGACCTACTTCCCGGTGCCCCCTTGCCCTCAAGCCGCCTTTATAACCTCTCCAGTCCTGAACATGAGGCAATGGAGACTTACATCCGAGACTCCTTGGCTGCAGGTATAATCCGGCCCTCATCCTCACCGGTGGGGGCAGGATTCTTCTTCGTGTCTAAGAAAGACTCTACTTTGAGGCCATGCATTGATTTCAGGGGATTGAATAACATCACTGTGAAAAATAAGTACCCACTGCCCACTGCCCCTAATCAACTCTGCCTTCACTCCTCTTCAATCTGCGCAACGCTTACCATTTAGTGAGGATAAGGGAGGGGGATGAATGGAAGACTGCCTTCAACACCCCCTTGGGTCATTTCAAGTATTTAGTGATGCCCTTCGGACTAACCAATGCACCTGCAGTTTTTCAAGCATTGATCAATGATGTGTTAAGAGATTTTTTGAACAGATTTGTTTTCGTTTATCTTGATGACATACTGATTTTTTTCCCAGTCCCTGGAAGAACACCAAAGCCATGTCCAGTTGGTCCTGCAACGCTTGTTGGAGAACAAGCTTTATGTGAAAGCAGAGAAATGTGAGTTTCACTCCACAAAGGTCAGTTTCCTGGGGTTGATCAATCGCATTTTGGCTCATTTCCCCACACTAGCCACGCAGAGAGAGGCAACACAAAACGCAGAGAAATACAGCAAATCACTGGACGATCTGCACGGACAACTCTGCCGTCGGTTCTCTGACTTTGAAAACCTCCCAGTGTGACCTGGCATCTCTGACAGGTTGGAATCTGAGCAGTGCACGGACAACAAACACCTCCCAGACGTGTGGTCGTATTCAACGTTTGAGGCTTAGAGTACAGAAAACACCTATTTTCTTGCTGTTCCAAATAAAACTACAGTGTGCTCTTTTCATAGATTTCTCAGTCATTTGTTGCACATGAGCGTTCTTACCCCATGTCCTTATTGCATTGAAATCCCCTCAGTTTATCCTGGAGGCTTCTCAGGCGTCTCTCGGTGTCGGCGTGACATTGCACCAGCTGTTTCCCAGGAAAGTTGTCTCAGCCTCGCAGTATGTGCGCCCCCCACGAGGGTTTCAGCTCCAGGGCAGCCCAGGATTAATCCCCCTTTCTTCAATTCCTCCGTCGCTTCTGGTGCTCTGTCGTAGGTAACCGGTCCAGTGTCGAAAAACACTCTAAGTTTGGCCGGGTGCAGAGTCTGGAAACGGAGCCTTTTCTCCTTGAGTACTCTTCTAATGACGGAGTTTGCCTTGCCTTGCCTCTTTTTCCGTTGCTGTAGATCTCTTTCTTTTTCCATGCGGGCAGGGACAACTTGTTTTTGATCAACTTTCCTAAGAAGTCGTGCATATTCTCTCCCTCAGCCTCCTCCAAGAGTCCCTGGATGCGTATGTTGCAGATGAACTTCAGTGAACTCGCCTCAGTGGGAAATCCACGGCTGCAGAGGGTTCGAAGTGTTGCTGCGAGTGTGGTCACGTTTCAGAGACGAGGACGGTGATGATGGTGATGGTGATGAAGGTGATGGTGACCTTCAGCCAAACCTCATCTGTCTACAAACTGCTGATTCTCCTGTTCTGCTTCCTTCAGCCGACAGGACGCTGTCAGGACGCCGACAGGACGACCATTTCCTGCGTCATCAGAGGTGCTGCTGTCCAGGGGCTGTTCATCTCGCCTGGAGGCTTCACAGCAGGTGCTGACTCCCACCTCATCCATCAGCTCAGCAGGACAGAAGCTGGTCCCTGAGGGTCCTCGCTGACCTCTGAGGTTTGGTCCAAACCAGGCAGCGGTTCAAATGCGTCATTTGCTGATTCAGCAACTTTTCATTTCCTCGTTTGGGTTCGTCTCATCTTTCTCGCTCTACTGACGACATGAACACTGACGAAGCTTTGAATAAAGACAAAGACTCGGAGGAAACAGGACCCTGAACCAGAACCTGAACGTTTCCCGGTTTTCTACCAAAATGGCGTCTGGACTCAGCAGCAGATGATTCTCGATGCAGTCTGTCCCCACCAGGCTGCTGTATGCCAGCGATCAATGAGCCGAACAATAAATCAGCCCAGTTTCAGTTCACACGGTTCCTCATGAGCCTCCTGCTCAGCGTCAAACTGTCGACAACATTAATGTGAATAAAAAGTGTTAAAGCTGCAGAACTGACCTGAGACCAGAGCGGTTCTCCATCTGTGCTGCACCTGAAACACAGAAAACCTGCAGCATCAAGATCACACAACAAACCATGAATCAGTTTGGATTTAAAGTCCTTCGTGAGCTTTAATCCACGTGTTTCATGACAATAAAGAGCAAAACATCTGCAATAACTTCAGTATGGATTAGCAGTTCTGCTGATTTGCTTTTAACTCAGAAGACAATAAATAAAGAATCTGGACATAGAAACAGGTGAATCTGCAAAAACATGAAGACACCTTCTCCCCGAGGTGGAGTCGAACCCTGAACCTCCCGAGGGAAACCAGCAGCTCTGACCACTCCACCATTCATCCTTTTGGGATCTTCAGAAGCTTCAGGAGCTTCAAGATCTTCAGACGTGGTTTTAGTCTCAGGATGTCACGACAGCGACAGGTTTAAAAGTCAAAAAGCAGAAAGTTGAACGTTTCTCTCCAGACTGATGAAGCTGAACATCAGCTACAGGTTCTCAGCTTCTGTCTCTCCAGCTGCTCCTCAGCGCTGAAGATGGTCCAGTGGAGAACAACGCCGACCTTCAATCATCGAGACGTGGGATCAAACCCGGGAGAAGACGACTCAAGGTAGGAACTCTGTGTGTGTGTGTCCAAACAAACTAAAAACAAAAACAAACAAACTAAACCCAAAAACTGATTGTAACCTCGCCGTGCGCTCGTCGTGAATTTCCGCCGTTCATCGATTTCAACTGGCCTGAACTTCAAGAGAAGGATGAGCAGGTAACAGGTGAGTCCAGGTGGGTCGAGCTGGCTGGCTTGGAGAAAGCCAGCTGGTGAGACGGGAGTTTTACTGTGACTTCAACGTCTTTTCATATAAACAAAGGTTGATCTCTGTGTGTTGGGACGAGAAGACACCAGCTCCAATGCCAAGATGGTGGCGGTGGTGACGCAGCACGCATCTCATCTCCTGATGGACCAGACACCTGTTTCCACCTTCCACCTCACCTGGAGAGATAGTGTTATAACATACAAACAGTCCTGTGTAAGGCAAGAACTGCCTGTTACTCCACATTAACAGAGGAAAATAAGAACAGCCCCAGGTTTCTGTTCAGCTGTAGCCAGGCTGACAAAGAGTCACAGCTCTGTTGAGCCAACTGTTCCCTCAGCTCTCAGCAGCAATGACTTTATGGGTTTCTTTACTAATCAAATCAAAGATTTCACTGCACCCTCCCTTCAACTGTTAATTCAATTCAGTTTTATTTATATGGCGCCAATTCACAACCAAAGTCATCTTTACAGTCAGAGCAGGTCCAGACCACACTCATTACTGATAATCACACTCAACAGATCCACCATGAGCAAACACCTGGAGACAGAGGCAGGAGAGACTTCCTGTAACAGGCTGACACATGGGACTGATCCTGGATCAGGGTGGACAGACATCTGCCCTGACCGCCTGGGGGGAGAGAGAGAGAGAGAGAGAGAGACTCCAACACATCCCAGACAGAGATACAGGTGAACATAAAGATGACACTGACAGAATGGTAGAGCAGCAGAGTCCTAACTATGGCTGCTGTTAGCAGGACAATAATGATAATAATACAATAATGATAATAAATGGCAGCAGAGGACACGGGGCAGGTCGGTGGAGCCACAGATCAGATGTTCAGCTCTGGAGCCACAGGTATCTGTAGAGAGGTAGAGAGAGAGAGACCAGAGAGAAACAAGCACAGCACTAGGGGAGAGAGGACACAGAGTTAATGACATGTAGACATGGTTTACAGATGAGAGGATGGGTCTGAGCAGAGAGAGAGAGGAGAGGAGGAGTGTGGAGACCGTCATGGGACGTCCCGCAGCAGCCTCGGCCTATAGCAGCATAACTAAGGTGTGGCATGAAGGGGTAGTTTAGACTAAGGGTGTAGTTGGCATGGTAACTAGAACTAGCTGTAAGTTCTGCCGAACAAGAAGGTTTTCAGCTTTACTTTAAAAGTAGAGAGGGTGTCTGCCTCTCGGACCCAGACTGGCAGCTGGTTCCACAGGAGAGGAGCCTGAGAGCTAAAGGCTTGGCCTCCCATTCTACTTTTGGAAACTCTGGGAACCACAAGCAAACCTGCACTCTGGGAGAGAAGTGATCTGTTGGGGTAATACTTACTTAGCATCTCATTGATGTTCAATGGAGTTTGGCCATTAAGAGCCTTGTAGGTAAGAAGAAGGACTTTAAAATCTATTCTGGACTTTACAGGGAGCCAATAAAGAGAAGCTAAAACCAGAGAAATATGATCTCTCTTGCTAATTCCCATCAGAACCCTCGCTGCAGTGTTTTGGATGAGCTGGAGGCCTCGCAGTGAGCTAGTTGGACAACCTGACAACAAGGAATTACAGTAGTCCAGCCATGAAGGAACAAATGCATGGACTAGTTTTTCAGCGTCACTTTGGGACAGGATGTTCCTGATCTTAGCTATGTTGGGCAGGTGAAAGAAGGCAGTCCTAGTGACCTGCCTAATATGGGACTGAAAGGACATGTCCTGGTCAAACATAACTCCATGTTCCTCAGGGTTGAGCTGGAGGCCAGGGTAACACCATCCAAAGTGACTCTATGGTCAGATAACCTGTCTCTGAGGTGTTTAGGACCAAACACCATCACCTCAGCTTTGTCTGTGTTTAGTAGTAAAACATTACTTAAATTAATTAAATTAGATAACATTTAAAGGAGCTCAGTGCTGTTCCTTTAACCCCAATGACATGCTCCAGTCTCTGTAGTAGGATACTGTGATCGATGGTGTCAGATGCAGCACTGAGGTCCAGCAGGACAAGTACAGAGTCGAGGCCATTGTCTGAAGCTAATAGGAGATCGTTGCTAACCTTAACCAATGCTGTTTCTGTGCTGTGGTTTATTCTAAATCCTGACTGACAAACTTCAGATAAACTGCTCCTCTGCAGGTGATCACAGAACTGATCAGCCACGGCCTTTTCAAGGATTTTAGAAATAAAGGGGAGGCTGGATATCGGTCTGTAGTGCGCTAAGACACCAGGGTCAAGAGAAGGCTTTTTGAGTAAAGGTTTGATGACAGCAACCTTAAAGCCTGTGGAACATAACCTGTTAGTGACGACAAATCCACTGACGTCCATCTGGTCTGTTAACGTTGGTTTCTACTCTGCACAGTTTGTACAGTAATAACTCCAGACGATAACGTGCTGCAGCTGGCTGACTTTATTCAGTAACAGAGAAGAGCAGACTGACACACACGCACAGTGAGTCTTACTCGGTCATACATATGTGATGGACCAATCACAGCGCTCCTTATTATCTTACAGCGATTACGTTGTCATCAACTAATCTTACTCAGATATTCTATGTGAACAGTAACTTAATGTGATCATATAAAATCCCCCAAACTCTCATATCAAGGTTATAGTTCAATGCTGATGGGATAAATGACTCTGAATGGGAAAATAATCCCAATATATTAATAAACTTTAATTATGAAGCACTTTTTAAAACAAAGGTACAAAGTGCTCTGACAGGGTTAAACACAGGATTAACATTTGAAGCCATTAAGATGATCAGCAGAGCGATCACATGATCAGAGAACAAATAAGTTCTGATAAGATTAAAATATAAACTTCTGTATTGACAAGTTGATCAGGAATATGGGACCAGCTCATCACACCAGCTACTGATGATGATGTGAGCTGAAAGGATAGATTATTAGGTTTTGAACAGAACATTTACACAGTTGAACGTTACACGACTGAGATCATACTTTCCTGGATTTCCTTCAGGATTAATAAAGTATCTATCTATCGATCCACTTTTCTTTCTTTGTGCTCGGGGACATCAAACTCACTGCCCGGAGACCAGAGACAGCAGACTCATCAGCTGCTGGTTCCAGGTGAGCGCTGAGACGCTGGGCAAGTCACATCACACTCACATAAAGGTGTTGTCGTCAGCGAGTCGCCCGTTGTGTTCAAGTTTAATATTTCAGAGTTTGACACAGTGCAACAGAAACGCTGTCTGTTGCTCTGAGGTCTCTGTCTGTCCTTGGGTTGACTCACTGAAACAGACACTGGTAAAGGGCTGAGAGGAATCAGTCCTGTCAGACCGTGCTGAGGGCTGAGAGGAATCAGTCCTGTCAGACCGTGCTGAGGGCTGGAAGTTGTCTCCCTCCTACAGAGACACTGAGGAACCATAGGACGAGAATCCAAACCCAAACCCAGGATAAAGAGGGTGAGTGAAGGTGGTGTTGAAGGTGTGGAGGTGGATCAGTTTGTCAGAAGAGACTCTGTAGAAGGACAGAGAGCCAGCAGGACAATCCACATACACTGCTACTCTACCAGAGGAGGAGGAGGCAAGATGAAGGTCTGTTTGTCTGTAATTGTGCCAGACAGAGTAATGACCACCAGAGCAGCTCAGTCTCCAGGACTGATCATTCCATCCAAACACACAGTAACCCACGTTTCCTCTCCTGCTGATTCCTCTGTAAGTCACTGATATATCAACTCCACCACTCCACTCCACCTCCCAGTAACAGCGACCAGTCAGAACATTTCTACACAGCAGCTGAGCCCAGAAGTCAAATCTGTCTGGATGATCAGGATATGGCTGCTGCTCTGTCACACGTGTCACCTTCCTGTTGTTGTGGGACAGTTTGAGGTTTCTCTGCACTGAGTTTGTGTCCAGTGTGAGTTCACAGGAATCTGATGGAGAGAAAAAGACACAACACAGCAGCAGTTTATCATCAGGCACATCTGAAGGCTTTATTCTCTGCTCAGTCAGGTTTTAATGAAGAAACAGCACAACTATCAACTTTGGACTCAGACACAAACTGACTGTGTGCTGCTTTGTCATCATTAGTCAAGTTAAATCCACACTTACACTTCCTCACACCAGGTTTTAACCTGTGCTGTCCACCATGGTCCACCCTGGAGGAAGAAACACAGTCAGAATGATTTTCTATCCAACATGAGTCCAAACTGCTGCTCAACATGAAGCACAGTTCCTTCATGATGAGACATTAGAGGCAGCTGCAGAGGGTCAGCTCTTATTTCTGTCCATACCTGAGAGTGGCCAGTCTCCAGTCTGGATCCTCCAGTCCAGCAGACAGCAGCTTCACCCCTGAGTCTCCTGGATGATTGTAGCTCAGGTCCAGCTCTCTCAGATGGGAGGGGTTGGAGCTCAGAGCTGAGACCAGAGAAGTACAGCCTTCCTCTGTGATCAGGCAGCCTGACAGACTGGAATCAGGGAAAAATCACAAACTGTGTTAGAAAATCATGTGAGCAGGAAAATCCTGCAGATGTTCAACATCTTCACCAACATGAACCTAAAGCTGGATGAGCAGGATTTAAAACATCAACTGTTGAACAATCAGCTGAATCCTGACCTGAGAGTCTCCAGTCTACAATGTGGACTCTCCAGTCCAGCAGACAGCAGCTTGACTCCTGAATCCTGCAGCTCGTTGTTACTCAGGTCCAGCTCTCTCAGACTAGAGGACTGTGAGCTGAGAACTGAAGACAGAGCTTCACAGCTTCTCTCTGACAGCTCACAGCCACTCAGCCTGAAGAAGAATTTGTAATTAACACAAACACAAAGTTTTATTGGTGAAGTATAAAATGAATCATGTGTGAAATTGTTCATACATCCACCTACAGAGCTTTGTTGGAGGCTTTGACCACTGGCAGCAGCCTCAGAAGAGCCTCCTCTGAAGCAGAGTATTTCTTCAGGTCAAACACCTCCAGATCTTCTTCTGATGACAGTAAGATGAAGCCCAGAGCTGACCACTGAGCAGGAGACAGTTCATCTGTGGAGAGACGTCCTGATCTCAGGGACTGTTGGATCTCCTCCACCAGAGAACCATCCTTCAGTTCATTCAGACAGTGGAACAGGTTGATGCTTCTCTCTGGAGACAGGTTCTCACTGATCTTCTCCTTGATGTATTTAACTGTTTCCTGATTGGTCTGTGAGCTACTTCCTGTCTGTGTCAGCAGACCTCGTAGGAGAGTCTGATTGGTCTGCAGTGACAGACCCAGGAGGAAGCGGAGGAACAAGTCCAGGTGTCCATTTGGACTCTGTAAGGCCTCGTCCACAGCACTCTGGTGGAGATGTTTCAGTTCAGGTTTTTCTCTGAAGAGTTTAAACTTCTTGGATGTTGATTGTTGCTGTGACAGCAGATTGACACCAGAGTTGATGAAGGTCAGATGGACATGAAGAGCAGCCAGAAACTCCTGAACACTCAGATGGACGAAGCAGAACACCTTGTCCTGGTACAGTCCTCTCTCCTCTTTAAAGATCTGTGTGAACACTCCTGAGTACACTGAGGCTGCTCTGATATCGATGCCACACTCTGTCAGGTCTGATTCATAGAAGATCAGGTTTCCTTTCTGCAGCTCATCAAAAGCCAGTTTTCCCAGAGACTCAATCATCTTCCTGTTCTCTGGACTCCACTGTGAATCTGTCTCAGCTCCTCCATCATACTTGATGTTCTTCAGTCTGGACTGAACCACCAGGAAGTGGATGTACATCTCAGTCAGGGTCTTGGGCAGCTCTCCTCCCTCTCTGGTCTTCAACACGTCCTCCAGAACTGTAGCAGTGATCCAGCAGAAGACTGGGATGTGGCACATGATGTGGAGGCTTCGTGATGTCTTGATGTGGGAGATGATTCTGCTGGCCTGCTCCTCATCTCTGAACCTCTTCCTGAAGTACTCCTCCTTCTGTGGGTCAGTGAACCCTCTGACCTCTGTCACCATGTCCACACAGTCAGGAGGGATCTGATTGGCCGCTGCAGGTCGTGTGGTTATCCAGAGGCGAGCAGAGGGAAGCAGGTTCCCCCTGATGAGGTTTGTCAGCAGCACATCCACTGAGGTGGACTCTGTGACATCAGTCAGGACCTGGTTGTTGTGGAAGTCCAGAGGAAGTCGACACTCGTCCAGACCGTCAAAGATGAAGACCACCTGGAACTGTTCAAAGCTGCAGATTCCTGCTTCTTTGGTTTCAGTGAAGAAGTGATGAACAAGTTCCACCAAGCTGAACTTTCTCTCTTTCAGCACATTCAGCTCTCTGAAAGTCAATGGAAATGTGAACTGGATGTCCTGGTTGCTTTGGTCTTCAGCCCAGTCCAGAGTGAACTTCTGTGTTAAGACTGTTTTCCCAATGCCAGCCACTCCCTTTGTCATCACTGTTCTGATTGGTTCCTCTCTTCCAGGTGAGGCTTTAAAGATGTCTTCTCGTCTGATGCTTGTTTCTGCTCTGTGTGCTTTCCTGGATGCTGTTTCAATCTGTCTGACCTCATGTTCATCACTGACCCCTGCAGTCCCTCCCTCTGTGATGTAGAGCTCTGTGTAGATCTGCTTCAGGAGGGTTGGGTTTCCTGCTTTAGCGATCCCCTCAAACACCACCTGGACCTTCTTCTTCAGGTTAGACTTGAGTTCACGTCGGCACTCTGCGGCTCTGGTTCCTGAATGAACAAACAGATGAAAGTGCTGAGTTGAAGCTACAATAAATCTGATCAGTGTCAACTTTTCAGATCACATTCAGATGGTGTTTGTTCTCCTCCTCCATCAGATCTCTTCAGCACATCAGTTGTAAACACTTTGTGTTTTCAGAGCAGAAGAATTCATAGATCTGATACAAATGTGTGCATCATATTAACAGCAGAGTTTTCAGTGGAAACTTCTGCCATGTTGCCTCCATTTCCTCTTTCCATCATGTTAAATGTGTTCAAATGCTCTTACTGCTCTGCAGACGCTCAGCCAGATCCTCCTGCTTCATTCTCCTCAGGAAGTCCAGGGTGATCTTCAGAAATGCCTCTCTGCTGCTCCTCCTCTGCTCCTCATCCTCACCGTCCAACACCTCCTCCTCCTCCCTCTGACTCTCTAAGCATTCTGGGTAATCTGGACTCAGAGCTCTCTGGATCTTCTTCAGCTCCTTCTTCACAAAGCTGACAATGTTTCCTTCAAGCAGCTGGAACAGAGAGAGACGTGAACTTTAACTGGTAGAACATCAGATCATGTGTGACAGACAGAAATCCTGCTGTCTGCAGGTTGCAGCATGAAGACTGGATCAGATGCTGCTTCAGGATTTAGTTTGTGGTTGGCTGTTTGTACATTTACTCACCATAAATATGGAGTCCAGGTTCCTCTGATGCTGCTGGGCAGACTGACCACTGAGACCCTCTGAGCTCTGCTCATCAACTCTGTGCAGGAAACAGACACACAGACGTCCTGATGTTATGAATTCTGGTAGAAACACAACATTAGCTCTTTAATTTCTACATGAACTGTTGGATGAGACGTTTTCAGAGAAGCAGCTGAATCCACAGACTCTAAAAGTGCCTGACTAAGACACGAACAACTGGACAAACAGAAGGTGCTGCATGTTTCCCTGAATAAGCTGAGAGGTGTCCATATTTGAGACCAACAGGTCGTTGATGTTCAGACACTCTTCATGGACACACAGCTGGGTTCAGGTTCAGGAGAGTCTGGACTCTGCTGAAGGATCCTGCTGGAAACAGGGACTTGATGAAACAAGTGTAACTTTCTCAGCAGACAACAAAATGTAGTTTTTCCATCCGACCGTGTCATTGACCGTCTCTTCTTATCTAACAGGCAGCACCGTCTCTGTGTCTCTTGACAACTTTAAAACTGGTTGTTTGAACATTTGTTGTCCCACGAGACTCAGTTCCTGGTCTGTCACTGTTCAGTCTGTACATGCTGCCACTTGGTTCCATCATACAGAAGCACAATGCATCTTCTCATGATGACCTCAGTCCTATAAATGAGCTCATCAACTGTATCAGCGACGCTGGATGATACGAAACCTGCTGCAGTTCAACAGAGACCAGACTGAGATCCTCGTGGTCGAGTTCAGAAGCTGGAGATCCACTCCAACCTGATCTGGCTGTCTCTGAAACCCAGAGAGCAGCTGAGAAACCTGGTTGCTGTCTTGGATCTGCATTCACCTCCTCTAGGTTGGACCACTGTGAAGGCTGTCTTGCAGGACGTCCCACAAAGACTGTGGGACAGCTGCAGCTCTGAGTCCTGCAGAGTCCTCACTGGGACAAGAAAACCTGAATCTGTTAGTCCTGAACCTGGGATCACTTCACTGCCTTCAGTCTTGCCTGTTGGTCTTCCCCAGGACCTGCCCCCCATTCTGCCCCCAGACTGTCTACAGGATGTGTCTCTGTCTCAGCTCTGCCCCCTGGTCGCCCACCCGAGGCCTCTGATGCCCCTGTTTTCCAGTCACCAGGTTCTGTCCCAGTGTCCCCAGTTTGTCTGCCATAGGCGGTCCGCCCACAGAACCTGAACACAGGAACAGACTTATCTTCCCTGGACTCTGTCTCTGCTGCCTCCACCCTTAGTCCACTTTGTGTCTCTTTCATGAAACCCCCTTGAACTGCCATGGCTCTGAGTCCTGAGTCTCCATCTGGGTCCTGTGCTCTGGTGTTTCCCTGTTTCCTGTCAGTGTCAGGGTTTAACTGTTGTTTTGAGATTCAGCCAATGAGCTGCTGAGGTTGATGTTTTCTGAGGACACAGAGGGAAGAATGAGACTCTGAGACCTTTGAATCAGTGAGTTTGTTGATGAATGTGTGTCCTGGTTTAAAGAGCTGTAGGAAGCAGCTCGTTGGTCTCTCCACCTTCAATGTTCTCACACCGTCTCAAACCAGCTGTTTGTGGATTTTAACTCTAGATCTTTGTACCAAGATCTGCAAATGTGAGACCAAGTTAAAAAGAAGCAAAGAGCAAAGAAGAAGAAGAAGTGATCACGACCTCGACCCTCATCTCAGGACAGACGGACAATAACAGACACAAACATCTGATGTTCTGACCTCTGATCAGCCCGCTGATGGACTCCTTTGAAGGAAATAGGTTCCCCCATAGACCAGTCACTCTTCAAGGACACACAGCTGGCTGCAGATCCAGGTCCAGGTCCAGGTCTGGGATCAGCAGAGTCTGGTCTCTGCTGCTGCTTTTTCCTTCAACACACAGAGTTTGGACTGTAAATAATCAGGATGTCAAGTCAAAGGTTTTTGTTTGGGAACATCATCAACACTTTAACCTCATGAAGGAGCAGCAGCAGAAAGAGGTGATAGATCTTAGAAAAGAGGAGGATTATAGCAGTTATACCAGACGCTCTGACCTCTGATCAGCCCGCTGATCAACTCCTTTGAAGTTGTGAGGTTCCTCCATAGACCGGTCACTCTTCAAGGACACACAGCTGGCTGCAGATCCAGGTCCAGGTCCAGGTCCAGCAGAGCCTGGTCTCTGCTGCTGCTCTGGGCTTCAACACAACACACACAGAGCTGTGAGTGTGAATAATGATGGTGGAGTGATGTGAGTGCTGAGCTGTGACATGGAGAAGAGTCATGGACAGTTAGAGATCCTCATCTCACCTCTGAGCTTTGGTCTGGCTGTCATGTTCCCCACACAGAGTGGTTTCAGAGGGAGGGACTCCCTCCTCTCTGTCCTCACACTGATTCATAGCAGAGCCCACACCTTCACACAAACACAACAACATGCTCATTCATTACAACCAGCTTCACATCACACACACATTAGTTCTCATTACTCTCAGTAACATCACACTGATGCTCAGGAAGACACAGACCTTGTTGGAGTCCTGAACAGGATCTGATGAGCCCAAACGGTTCCTCTGCCCCCAGATTCACACAGAAACACAGTATGTTGACTTGTTACAGTTCACCTGCAGAGCCACTGTTTAAATCCACACATTTGCTGTTTGTTCATTCACAGCGTTTGACCACAGCAACGCGGCACAAACACCATCCAGCAGACGTGGAGCACTGACATTATCCAAGCTGTCCAACCAGTTCTGACACTCTGCATGTCTCATTAATGACCTGCACACAGTCAAACTGCTTCTTCACACGGAAGCTCTGACAGTAAAACATGCAAATGTCAAATCATCGTCCTTTAACTCAGCTACAAACTGTTGACAGCATTTTCAGCTGAAAGCAGCAAAAGAGACTCAGCCAATCAGCATCCAGCAACACCAGCACTGTCCAGTTAAACAGTGGCACAGCAGCATGTGATCAAAGTGATCCTGATGATCAGACATTTCCAGATTTCTCTGCTGGGATTCTCACCTGCTGAACTCACTTCAGGTCCACTTACAGACACTTTCCAGCTTCATGTGTGGAGGAAACACTGGGAGAGAAGAAGCTGCTCACATCTTCCTCATCAGTCCTGCTGTCTGTGTGCGTCTGATCTGAGGACGCCGTCACACCCTCATAACTTCAGAGTCAGGCCTGAAACAACACGTCAGAGTGAGGATGAAACCGGTCTGACCTGCTGCAGAGTCCATGAGTACTCCTCAGTAACCTGAGGTAAGAATGGAGTAATCTCTGTGTTGTTGTACCTTTCATACAGTAACAGATCTGAACAGTAGAGCTGGTTCAGACATGCGCACTATGTAGCCCGTTACTTCCTCCTCTGCTAAAAGTTTATGGTTTGATTGTGAAACAGAGGGGAGCTTCCGGTGTGTTGGTCCCTGGGCAGAGCAGCGGAGTGAGAGCTCTCGCCGCTCCGCCTCCCCGCGCCTCCGCCCTGCCCGCTGCGGCTTCCTCAGGTGGTGTCAGAGGAGGAGCGCGGAGGAATGTGACGGGACTGCACCGTGCGCTCCAGGCCTCACCTCAGCGGAACAAATCATGGGAATCAAACCTGCGAACTTCAATAACAATAACAACTCATAATCGCGTTTTAACACTTTAGTCATGAGGAGGAGTGAGTTCCGGGCACAGGAGAGGATCTTTGGCGGCTCTCTGTGACGCCGTGGACTGGTTCAGGTCAGCCCAGGTGTGGCTGTTGTACCTGAGGCTGCGTATCGCTGCGCACTCCGCGGCTCCGCGTCCAAGTTCGACGGGCTCAGTGTTTTTATCTCGCGATGCCGGATCTGATCAGCGTGACCGAGTTTATCGCGGAGACGAATGAGGACTACAAAGCTCCGACCACGTCCAGCTTCACCACCCGGATGTCCCACTGCAGGAACGCGGTGGCAGCTCTGGAGGAGGTGAGAACACACACACACACACACACACACGCACGCACGCACGCGCTGAGGGATGCAGCTCAGTGTTGTTGGTGCTGAATGAAGTGTGACTCTGTCCTTTTTGGTCACCATGACACAAAACCCTGCATTTTAACATCAAATAAACACTCAGTAAATCATTTTTAATTAGTTTAACTTAATTAGTTTAACTTGTGCAGCTTGTCACCACACACACACACACACACACACACACACACATTTCCAGTCAGTAAAGACCAACAAGTGAGTGTGTTTTTCACTGAAAAGAGGAACAGAGAGAGAAACACTTCCTCATGGTGAAACATGGATGTGCTGCTGCAGCTCAACGTGTTGAGAGAAGCTTCGAACTGCTTCTTTGTTTTGCAACACGCCGGCGATGATGCTGCAGGTTCGTCAACTGACAGAGGTCGAAGGTTGCCCGTTCAGCAGACTGACTGAAGCTGGCTGCAGGTCTGAACTCTGCTCGAGTGTTTGGTCTGCGAGTATGTTAAATATTAAATCAGGAACCTCAGGGGCTTCCACAGAGCGGTTCCAAGGACCTTCCTGGCTGAAGGTTTAGTCTTTAGAAGTATCCTTGAGAGGATCATGGAGGTCCTGGAGTCCTTGAGAAGTTTATAGGATGATTATACCAGTGTTCATCAGCTCTTGAGGACGCTGGGGTGTCTGAGGTGTTTTGCAGGAGGTTGGTGAGGAGCGCTGGACTCTCTGATCACGCAAACTCTAAATTACAGCTTCACTAAATAAATACATTAAATACATAAACAAATAACAACGTGCAACGCTGCAGCTGATTGAGCAGTTTTAACAGTTTAGTTGTTGTTAAATGATCACGTTGCTTAACACGAAGATCCTCCATACAGTCTGTGCCCGTCCTGTTGCATGAATGCATTTATATATTGATGACTAATACACAGAGTGATATCAGATTAAAGCAGTAAAGTCTTTTGAGTTTAAATATGTGTTTCTACATTCTCACAATTGCTACCTGTGTTTGGAGGTCTGCATGACGTGTGGTGTCTTCCTTTCGCTGTTGCATGCTGGGACGTCCTACCCAGCATACCCCGGGGCGATGACAGAGCCTCACCTGTCTGTTCGAGTCCCAGCAGGACCGTCTCTGTCCGTCTGTCTTCATCTGTCCTTCAACTCTTCCTCCTTTTGTCGCTCAGGCTGTTTTTGTTCCCTTCATCTCTTCTTCTGCTGTTTTGTTCCCTTCATCTGTCCTTCTGCTGTTTTTGTTCACTTCATCTCTTCTTCTACTGTTTTTGTTCACTTCATCTCTTCTTCTACTGTTTTTATTCCCTTCATCTCTTCTTCTGCTGTTTTTGTTCACTTCATCTCTTCTTCTGCTCTGCATTCAGCCTTGAAGCTGTTCTTGTCCCAACACGTCTGTGGAGTCGAACCGCAGCAGCTCTGAACCCTTTCAGACTCATTGAGGTTGGAACATGAAACCGCTTTGATCCCTCTGATCAGCGATCTGCAGCAGACCTGTACGTCTACATTTCCAAAGGGTCTTCTGATGAGGTTCCCAGAGTTGGGAGCTCTGCGACCAGGTCCAGGGTTTTCAGTTGCCACAGAAGAAGCTGAAGCTTCAAGGACTGGTTTGCAGGAGGTCTTGGTGATGTTTCAGGGTCGCTAACCTGCAGAGAAACACACACACACACACACGTGCTGAAGTATCAGCTGTCAGCAGGAGCTGCTAACGGCTCGTTAACTGACTCCATGGCAACGTCACGCTTCCTGTTAGCATCCCTCACAGTGCAGCTGTTGGACCCGCTGACTTCTGGCCTTTAACTCATTGAACGTTGAGCACTTCAGTTTAACAAACCTCAAAGAAAAGTGTTTTATCGACGTGACAGGAACCGTTTGTTCTGCTCACACTGAAACTGAAGGCCAGTGAAACCGGCTCGCCGTGCAGCCGCGGCGCCTTTGTTCTCTGTGGCGTTCTGCAGGTTTGGTATGCTGAGTCAGTGATGGATGACTTCCTGTCTCCCATCAGCTGACATCAAACTGTGGCTTCTGTGCTGCTCTGTGACAATGCTGACGAAGCAGCCTGAATGTGGCCGCTGAGGCTCATGGGAACTGTAGTGTTGTTATTGTTCTTGTCTTTATGACATCATCTTTGTGCAGCTCGTTGCGTCTTTACTGTTGGTTCATTGCAAAGTTGCCGTTCATCAACATTGTTCGTGTTTCATTCGTCTCGTTTGAACAAACTTAATTGGAATTTCTAAAATCAGCTGCTGCCTCCATGTTTACGCTGGGTGGTGTTGGAGTGATGTGACGCTTCGCAGGTTTCAAAACGATGATTAAAACCTGAGTTTCAATCCTAAAATCGCGCCTGTGACCGGCCTTTCAGAACCTCTCCGTTCTTCGGTTCTCGTTCAGTTGTTGGACGAATGAAAGCTGCTGATTCTCTGTCACTTTGAGACGAGACGTTCTTCGAGCGGATGGATGTCGAGACTTGGCTGCTGGATGATCGGGTCCTGGAGAGCAGGAAGTCCTTGAGCTGTTTCCATGGTTCTTTAGGGGATTCCAGGAATCTGTGATGAGGCTTTAAGGGTCTTTGTACAGAAACATGTTTACAGCTGCATGAAATCACCTGACCAGAGGCTCAGTTATGTGATTGGACAGGATCTATGAGTGTTTGTGAGATCGCTGCGTTTGATTAGACGGGCAGCTTCCGGTCAATCTGTTCAGAGTCAGAGAAAAAGTGACACAGGTGGTACAGCTGTCATACGAAGGCTCTGCTCGACTCTGATTGGCTGGAGGGTCAGCATGCTGCGTGCTGATTGGTTGGTCAGCTGAGGTGTAAAAACATGTTTCAGCGTTTTCGACTCTGTCCCTGCTGAAAATGTTCCTGCTCACACGTTCACAAATGTGCCGAAGCTACTGAAGCTAAACTGTGATCAGCACGTTTGACACTTGATTATCAATTAATCATTGTCAGGTTATTGATTCATAGAGAGGAAATTGGATTTCTGAAACTGTGTTGAGCTGAACGCGGTGCCGTCCAGCTGCTGCTGCTGTTTCTCTGTCCGTCCTCACCCTGTTTGTCCCCCTCAGGCTCTGGACGTGGACCGATCAGTTCTCTACAAGATCAAGAAGTCTGTGAAGGCCATCAACACGTCTGGTCTGGGTGAGTCTCACCGCAGTCTATCTAAAAATACCAGCACTCGCCGCCACAGCGCGTGTCACTTCCTGTCTGCTCAGTCAGTCTGAAGTGTTGAGCAGTGATCAGCACCATGTGTCAGCCTGTAGTCGTAGGATGTTTGTTTTTAATGTTTACTCCAAAAAGATTCTGTTTATTATTTATTAAACATGTAAATGCAAATAGAAGGTTTAGTATGTCAGGTCATTGAAAAGGTCCTGGAGAGGTCATTGAAAAGGTCCTGAAGAGTGCTGTGCTGCTAGCAGTGGTGATGGGACATGGTGGTGCATTCGAGTGCGTCAGTGGTCTGTGTTCAGGCAGGTGGAGTCTCACCTCCAAACATTCCTGTCATACCGCCGTCGTGTTCCAGCATGCCGCGGGGGGAGACGCCCGCCGCCAAGACCTCACTGTCTGCAGACCGACACCACAGTGAAAACACTGTTGCGCCTCGCAGAGACTGCGTTGACCTGCAGCCGCGTCTCCGTATAAACTTTATTTATTCTGTTGCTGCAGAAACGTGTTTGTGGCGTGTTTGAGGGTTTAACTAAAACCTGTTCCTAATGCATTTTCAACACAGAAGCTGCAAAACGCTTCTTATTCAACGTGTTTAAACGTGTTTACACAACAGCCAAACATAATGATGATGATGCTGTGTGTGTTTCAGCCCATGTGGACAATGAGGAGCAGTACATTCAGTCCATGGAGAAATTCGGAGACAACTTTGTCTCCAGGGAGGACGCCGACGTCGGCTCCGCCTTCCTCAAGTTCGCCGTTTTCACCAAAGAGCTGTCGGCGCTCTTCAAAAACCTGGTGAGGGCTCGCGTCACAGTGAAACCCCCGGATCCGGTCCTGTTTTCAGGGTTTTTCTGCTCATGTCGTATGAACTTCCTGTTTGCAGATGCAGAACATGAACAACATCATCACGTTCCCGCTGGACAGTCTGCTGAAGGGAGACCTGAAAGGAGTGAAAGGGGTTTGTGTTCGGTTTCCTCCTGAGCGTCGGGCATCTGAACAGGAAGTGATCTCAGCAGATGGTGCAGTGTGTTGAGCCCTCAGGGCCACTGTAGCAACATCAGCAGTTTGATAGCGAGTCAGGTCGTTTTGACGTTCGGACGTCAGTTTACCTGCTTCGACGTTAGATTATGATTAACTTTGTTCACATTTCAACATATTTAGTTTGCTGAGCAGCAGAAACTGATGTGAGTCAGTGAAGTAATGATTAACAGTTAAAACAATGAAGTCTCGATCGGCCGTCGGCGGTTAAACGTCTGGATCTAATGGAAACACTCGCTGACGTTTCCTTCTGTGCTGGTATCAAACCTGATGGCCGTTATCGTCCTGAGGTGGTTCTTGAGTGACTCACGGGTCAAAGTCCTCTTTCTGTGTTGGTTTCTGTGAGTCAGCGTTGCGAGCTGATTGGTCAAACCTAATCATGTGACGTCTCTTTCTCCTCCAGGATCTGAAGAAGCCGTTCGACAAGGCCTGGAAGGATTATGAGACCAAACTGTAAGCAAGCAATGCAGTAATTAGTTACAGTTACTAGTTACTTCCCTTAAAGTAACTGAATCATCCCCCAGAATCCTGCACACGAGCTGTCAAAGCTGTTCATGATTCAAGCGAAGACAGCAGTGGCGAACTGTTTCACTGTCTCATACCATCTGTTTGATCTGCATTGTGAGATAAACTTCACAGCTCCTGACTCGACCTTTGACCTCTGCAGCGCCAAGATCGAGAAGGAGAAGAGGGAGCACGCCAAGCAGCACGGGATGATTCGCACCGAGTTCAGCGGTGGAGAGATCGCCGAGGAGATGGAGAAGGAGCGACGCCTCTTCCAGCTGCAGATGTGTGAGGTGAACGCGTTTTCCTTCGTTAGCACGACCTGAAGATTGACAACAAAGATTAAACAGGAAGCTGATTTCTGTCCTCGTCTCCGCAGTATCTGCTGAAGGTGAACGAGATCAAAGTGAAGAAAGGCGCCGACTTCCTCCAGAACCTCATCAAGTATTTCCACGCTCAGTGCAAGTACGTCAGTCCGCCTCAAACCAAACGCTCCAGCTCCTCAGAAACATCAACATGATCCACCGTAAACCATTCAGTCTGACATCAGTCCTGCAAAAATCTTAATTTACAGACAAACAAACGAATGAGGGTTTAATCTGTTTATTCTATGTTATAAATAATGCCAGTTTGTTATTTGTGTGTCTATTATTGATTTTTGGTGATATTTGATCGTCAGACACAGTTTTTTCTTCTCAAATGTGTGAATTTACTCGTATTTTTCGTTGATTTTCTGTCGGTTTCATCAGTTTTTTCCAGGATGGGCTGAATGCTGTGGAGAGTCTGAAGCCCTCCGTGGAGAAACTGGCTGCAGACCTGACGGCGGTGAGGAGTTAACGAGCCGCTTCGTCCAAAATGTCTCGTTTCGATCTCTCATATTTACAAAAAGCAGCAGAGTTAAAACTTCAGTGTCAACCTCTGAGACGTTACAAATAAAACTAAAACCTCACATTTCCACTAAAGTAGGTGCACCTGGATACATTCCCCTGCTGAAATATGCATTAAAACGTGCTGCAGAGAACGTGTGTATAATCTGATTTAACCCATCTCTTCTTCTCTGGTCCTCAGATCAAGCAGACTCAGGATGGCGAGAGAAAACAGCTGAATCAGCTCCGAGATGTCCTGAAAGCTTCACTGCAGTCGGAGCAGAAAGAGGTGAGACACCACAGAAGAAGAAGTGTGATTGACAGCTGAGGCCGTCGTCAGGGGCAACAAAACACAATAATGTCGCAATGGTGACATGAGTAGACTGCGTTTTATTAGGAGTGGTATTGATCACTGTTAGCATGTTAGCATGAATTTTGTGAAAGTATGAGCATAACAGTAAAATACTTGCTATTTCAGACTAAGGTTTATTATCTTTATTTAGATATTAGATATTTAGATAGACTTTATTAAGTATTGATGCATTAATGTTTTAATCACTTTAATATTATTTAATTACTGCAGCAATACACGTGCTTTCAAACTAAGTAATTTGTGCAAAGTTTCTAAAGTATGTTAGTGCAGTAAAAAGAAAAAATGTGATGGAGGGAATCATGAAGCAGCTTCTTAAGAGAAATAAAACCGTGCCACAAGAACAGCTTCTTCCCCGCTGCTGTTGGACTGTTGAACTGTAATTAATCATACTGCACTGTCACTTTACTCCAGGATAGCTACTATACCATGCCCTGTCATGACCCACCTACTGACTACTTGCACTGTCTACCTACTGTAGACACACTTAACTCTGTACCATAGACACACTTAACTCTTCTGTTCATTTGTTCTGTTCATTTGTTAATACGTTGCTTTATTTTTGCTTACTTAGATTTTATCCTATTTATCTAATTTTATTTTATTTTATTTTACCCCATGCATGCCTCTTATTATATGTTACTTATTTTATGTTTGATGTATGCACCAAACCGCTAAGTCAAATTCCTAGTAATGTGAAACCTCTTCACTTACATGGCAATAAACACTATTCTGATTCTGATTCTGATTCTGATTCTTTAGTTGGTTGTGTTTCCTGGTTCTCCACAGGACGCTCAGACCAAACAGAACGCAGGTTACAGCCTCCACCAGCTGCAGGGAAACAAGGCTCATGGCACCGAGCGCTCCGGGGTCCTCTACAAGAAAAGTGAAGGGTGAGTGAACTCCATGTCCCAGAATTCCACAGGAAAATCATTTCCTGTGGAGCCTCAACACAGCATCCAGCCCGTAGGTGCCAGATTTATTCCGTCTGCTGCTGTTGAAGGACTTAATACATTTTCGTTTTCTGTTTCCAGATCTTTAAAAGTCACGACACACTGCCTCAGAATGCTAACTGGCTAATCAAAGCTAATGGTAATTTCCAGGTTGTTAGCATTCTGTTAGCATTCTGTAACCATCGAACAAAGCAGCTTTTTATCAGGTCGTCTCAAAAAGCCAGATCAAAGCCAGAACAAAGCCAGATCAAGGCCAGATCAAAGCCAGATCAAAGCCAGAACAAAGCCAGATCAAAGCCAGATCAAAGCCAGATCTCCACACTTGGTTTCAGTTCTGGACAAAAGCCGCCACCTGCCTCTGATTGGCTGACCATCACACCATCTAATCCTGTTTCTATTTATGTATACCCATCACAAACAAGCGATGCTGTCCTTGCAGAACAGTGTTGTGGGGGAACTTAAGTGAAATGTGGCATTAGCATGGCTCAATCTCTGCAAAGGGAAAGCTAACAGCAGCTAGCTTGTTTACATTTGTACCATTAGAGATCAGGTAAGGGTAATTTGTGGTTTTCAGCATGTAGCCCACTAGCTTGGAGGTTGTTGTTTGTTGTGTCACGTAGTGAATGGGAGTTAAATTCTGAATCCAGCAGCAGTGAATGACACAGGACACTGTCTTCAGTAGATATGGCTCAGTGTGGTTTCTCAATAACTCATCTCTTGTCCTCAGACTAAGGAAAGTGTGGCAGAAGAGGAAGTGCTCAGTGAGAAACGGCTTCCTGACCATCTGCCACGGCACGGTAAGCCAACAGATCCTCTTCTCCTATTGGTCCACCTGCATGAGAAGCCCCACCCACCTGCCTGCATGCCCATCAGCCAATAAAAAGTCTCCTTCTGGGGTTTATTTCTGATTTCAGTGAGGGAAAAACAAGATCTCATTTTAGGTTTTTTTATTTACTTTCTTATTTTTTTTGTTCTTGTTCCTTCTGTCTTTTATTTTGAAGTTTTTACATGAAGAGTCAAACAGCCAATCAGGACAGAGCATTATGAAGAGGAAGAGAAAAAGGAGAAGGAAGAGCATAAGGAAAAGGATGACAGAGAGAAGGGTGGGAACAGGACGAGTTTGGATTTAAGACTTTGTAGATCCTTGGAGTGGGGGGGGCGCCTTGGTTATTTCTGCCTTTCATTTCTGCCTCAGCTCAGAAGCTCAAAAGCTCTGGGTGTCATCGATATGATCCACTTTATCATATAATCCACAGTTTCACAACAAAAACCTCAGTTTCCCCAAATCAAGAGCAGCATCTGTATTTACCTCAAATGCAGAAGCAACCAGGCCTGTATTAGAAACAGGCCTGTATTAGAAGCATTACCTCTGTTTGATAAGTATAATAGGTCATTTTGTTTTTCTTATTGTGGAACTTTTGCAGGAACGTGTTGGTGGGAAACTCATCGACTGAACAGTAGTTGTGACACTTGATAACGTTATAGTGCAGAAGGAAAGTCCACATGTCCAAGATAAAGTTTCATTGTGTGTTTGATCGTGTTGTTGGCCTGTTAGTCAGAACCAGGAGACCACTACTGGTGTTCATGGTCCCCTGAGAGGGATGTGATGTGAGTTCATCCTGAGGGGACCATGAATGCCTGAACCAAACCTCATAACAGTCAATCCAGTAGATGTCAAGGCAAAACCACAAGTCAACCTCAGCGTGGTGTGAGAGTAACAGGTCAGAGGGTCACATTAGGGTTCATCATCTGGTTACCATGGTTTCAAAAACACAGTTTAACCAATACACATATGGTTATTTACTTCATGATATCATTTATGTGACCTTGATCTCTCTGTGTTGTCAGGTTCAATGTCAGAGGAGCCCTCTGCTTTCTCTTGTCTCATCTGTTGCCCTGCTTCTTGTCTTTCAGGCAAACAGACCCCCAGCCAAACTCAATCTGCTCACCTGCCAGGTGAAGAGGAATCCAGACGAGAAGAAGAGCTTCGACTTGTTCTCACGTAAGCACGCTCACTTCCTGAAACACCATCTCTAAACATCCTGTCATGCTCTTGTTTTGTGTCTGAAAGTGTCTCGTTTCCCTTCCACAGACGACCGAACATATCACTTCCAAGCCGAGGACGAAGCCGAGTGTCAGATGTAAGGAGGGTTGACCTACAGACGTCCACCTCACCTTTGACCTCTGTTTTAACGCCGGATGAGATCTGATGTGTTCATGTGTTTGCAGCTGGGTGTCGGTGCTGCAGAACAGCAAGGAAGAGGCGTTGAACAAAGCGTTTAAAGGCGACCAGAATGAAGGAGAGAACAACATCGTCCAGGAGCTGACCAAAGCCATCGTGGGAGAGGTGAAGAGGATGAGCGGCAACGATTGCTGCTGCGACTGTGGAGCTCCTGGTCAGTATGACTGCAGAGACTACAGCTAATGCAGCTACCACTACTTCTACTACAGACTGTGCTGCTGCTGTAGCTCAGGAGCTCATGATCTGTTGTACTACCAATACTACAACTGCTGCTCCTTCTGTTGTTACTGCTGCACCTCCAACTATACGCCTGCTGATGCTACATCAAGCACTGCTGCTGGCACTAACGCTAAATATGCTATTACTGACGCTTGCACCACTACTGTAAATAGTGTAGCAGTGTTGCTATCAATGACTCTGCTGCTACTGCAACATACAAGAATAGTACATGATAACTATTACGATCAATTAAATTAAATAATGTCTTTAGCTGCACTTAAAACAGAGCTTGTTTGGTGATATCACAACGAGTCCACAGTCATGCTAACAGCTCTGGGAGGCTGCATTTAGACACAGCAGTGCTTTTAGCTCAACGCTGACATTAGCATGCTAACATGCTTACAGTGACAATGATAATATGTGTATGTTTAGCACATACAGTGTGTTCGCCATTGTAGTTTAGCATATCAGCAAGCTAGCAAAAACAAAAACCCCAAAGGTCTCAAACTACCACCGTCTCTCTCCATCAGCTCCCACCTGGCTGTCCACCAACCTCGGGGTGCTGATCTGTATCGAGTGCTCGGGGATCCACAGGGAGATGGGGGTCCACTACTCCAGGATCCAGAGTCTGGACCTAGATGTCCTGGGAACCTCTGAGCTGCTGGTGAGTCCACTTCTCTGTCCCCAGAAGAGTCACCCAAACAGTTGGACTGAGAAGAGCGCAGAGATTTATCAGTTTCACTATGGAAACACGAATGTGGACACAAGTCGTCTTCACGTGAAAACAGTGTTTTAAATATGAAGATGTTGAACGCTGCCTGACTGCAGCTGCAGGAGTTCACAAAGGCATCGGAGAGCAACATGCAACAGTATCCAGCGACCTCCCTCGTGTAGCAAAACACTGAAAATCATCATAATGAATGAAAACAACCAAGATGGCGGCTGCTGCTCTAGCATGTCAGCTTTGGGAAATGTTAGCTGTGTGTGTGCAGTTAGCATGCTACAGCTTCAGTGATGTGTCTGCCGCAGCCATGTGCAGTAGGTGCATGGGAAGAGTGCACCTAAACACAAAAAACCTGCCTGAGCTTTAACAGAGACGTCAGCAGGGGACTAAGGAGGAAACTCTGCTTCTGAGAGGATTAAAGACTTCAGATTATACAGGATGTTAAAGATGTTGCATGTGTTGTTTGGGCTGTAGATAAACTGTTTCCTATGAAAAGATGCCATTGACTGATTCATCGCAGGCCTTCTGGTTCCCACAGATTTAATTTGTTAGCTCAGGATTTGCTGAATATATACATTTTGTTATGATTTGACTTGTTAATTATTATAAAATCTGACGTTTTTGTAGTTTATTGGAATCATTAAATGACTCAGGAAGGAGCAGCGACTGACCTGATGTTGTGTTTTAGTTGGCGAAGAACGTGGGAAATGCCAGCTTCAACGAGATCATGGAGGCAGATCTGTCAGCGCAGGATGTGACCAAACCTGATTCAACCAGTGACATGTGAGTGACGCCGACAGTGAAACAGAGATGGAGGCTCGAGTCTCAGATGTGAATCGTGTTGAATCATGACTGCGTCTCTGCACTGTCCTGCAGGCAGATGAGGAAGGACTACATCACGGCCAAGTACACCGAGAAGCGCTTCGCTCGGCGGCTTTGCGCCAATGCTGCGTCCAGACTGCAGGGTCTGTACGAGGCCGTCAGGAACAGGGACATCCTGTCTCTGATCCAGGTCTACGCTGAGGGGGTGGACCTGATGGAGGCCAGCCCACAGCCCAGCGAACACGTACGACTGCGCCCATCACTTCTGTCACCTGTCAGTCACACACCTGAGCTGAGTGACTCAATATCTCAGTGACGGTGCCGTGAACACGGTGACGCTGGTACTCAGGACACGTCGTGACATTTTCCACCTGACGGTCTGTGTTTGTCTCTGTCAGGAACCTGGAGAGACGGTGCTCCACCTGGCGGTCCGCATGGGCGACAGGAACTCCCTCCACATTGTCGACTTCCTCGCTCAGAACAGGTAACAGGATGGAGGACTGTCCTTTAAACCTCAGTTGTCAACATGTTTCTGGTTAATCTGCTGTGGAACATCGAGCTGATTAATCAATGAATCGTTTCTGCTATAATCATTATTCTAATCTCATAAGCCCCGCCCCCCCGGTGTCTGGCTGCAGTACAGCTCGTAAGCTCCGCCCCCTCCATGTCAGCAGATGGTTAATCAGTATTTGATGCTGTGGAAAGGCAGTGTGACGTCATGACTGACAGCTAAAGTGGGCGGGGCCTCATGTGTGTTTTAGTGTGAATCTGGACAAGCAGACGGCCAAAGGAAGCACAGCGCTGCATTACTGCTGTCTGACAGACAACAGCGAGTGTCTGAAGCTGCTGCTGAGAGGAAAAGCTTCAGTGTCCATCAGTGAGAACACACACACACACACATTCACTGACACACACACACGAAATCGGATGAAAACAATCTACCTTTTTAAGTTTCTCATTTCTAACCGTCTCAGTCTTCGGTGAAACTTGTCTCCACAGCAAACGAAGCAGGAGAGACGCCGCTGGACATCGCCAAACGCCTCCGACACGCTCAGTGTGAGGAACTGGTGAGAGATCTGTTGTCTGATGCACGTTGTGTTTATTCCATGAGCTCGTTGTGTTCCTCGTTAGCTGTTTATTACAAAAGTCATTATTAGATGCATGAGTTATGTTTTTACATATCTATTGATTCCAGTCAACAAACACAAAGTTTCACTTAAATAAGCTAATGCTAGGCTAACGCTAGGCTATAATACAGCTAAGCTAAATCCAATGAATGAAGCTACTGAACTGAATAAGTAAAATGAAAATATTTCAAAATAAATGCGATCGTGTGTTTCAGTTGACTCAGGCTCAAACGGGAAAGTTTAACGTCCACGTTCACGTCGAGTACGAGTGGCGTCTCCAGAACGAGGACCTGGACGAGAGTGAAGACGAGATGGAGGACAAGGTTGGCTGGTTTCCTGATGAGATAACATGCGGATATGAGTTGTTTGGGATGTGTAACAGTCTGTTGTCTGCAGCCCATCCCCAACCGCCGCGAGGAGCGTCCGGTCAGCTGCTTCGTGCCGGGCAGTGGCCCCATGCAGCCCAACCTGGCATCATTGGCCCGGGACGCCGCCTGCCTGGCGCGGGACAAACAGAGGCCTCAGGTCCCCAGTATGATGATCAGCAACGAGACCTACGGCACCATGTTGGACCTGAACCTGCCGCCGCCGGGACCGACACCCCCGCTGCCGCCCAGAGTGCCCAACAGAGGTCAGAGCATGATGCCTGCAGAACCAATGACATCAGCCTCAGTGGTGCCAACAATGCTAATCTTGAACCTGAACATATTAGCATAGTTAGCATGCTGCTGCTGCTGCTAATGGTTTGTTTAATTGTGAGTCATTTCAGCGTGTTCAGTTCTTTGGTTCATGACCAAACACCTGCATACATAATTAATGTGCTGCATCAAAACAGTGAAGATGATACCTGCTAAACATTAGCATGTTAGCCTCGTCATGGAGCGTATGTTAGCATGCTGATGTTACCACTGACAGGTGTTAGCCTGATGGACCGGTGACTGTTTCAATAAAACATCAGGATCAGAATGTTTGGTCTCCCTGCAGGTTCAGGTCACGGTAAACCTGGTGCCGTGGAAACAGTAGGGAGACAGCGGTCCTCCTCCGACCCCCCAAACCCTCAAACCCCTGAGAGGAACTCCTCCATGTACGGTGAGTGTCACTTCCTGTCAGAGATGCACTGCTCATTACAAAGAGTTGGACACAAAAACAGCATCAGCACCTTGTTCATAGTAGTCCAGTACGGTCCAGTACAGTACAGTGTAGTCCAGTACGGTCCAGTTCAGTCCAGGTCAGTGTAGTCCAGTACAGTCCAGTTCAGTCCAGTTTTGTTCACTACATCAATTCAAAAAAATCCAAACTTAACACAAAACTGAGTGAGCTCCTGATGATTTAATGTAAAGATTCATTCAATGAGCCGCAGAAGCTAGGTTGTTGTTGTCTGTTGTTGTTTGTTGTAGTTGTTGTTTGTTGTTCAGATTTTGTGCTTCACTGAGTCTGAACCAGATCTTCTCTCTTTGCTCCCAGTGCTCCCAGCAGCTCCTCCTCCACCAGTAAACAAGAGATCCAGCATGCTGGAGACCAAGACTCTGTCCGCCAAGAACACCCCCCTGCCCCCTCTCCCTCCACCACCAGCAGCAGGACTGCCCCCAGTCGCCCCAGTGCCTCCAGTCCCACCGGCACCCACCATCCCACCACCGCCCACCTTCAAAGCTCCTTCACTTCCCCCACCAGTCCCCAGTCACCAGACCAGCAGACAGCAGGGGCCACCGGGACCCAAGTCCCCCAAATCACCCACAAGGTAAGTACTGGTCTGTATTGGACTATTATAGACTCTAGTGGATCAGACAGGACTGGATTGCACTGGTCTCTGCTGATCTGCTGATCTTTGAACTGGTCTTTGCTGTTCATTACCGGTTCTGCTCTGGACCAATGTGGTACTGGTCTGGACTGATGTGGTACTGGTCTGGACAGCTGGTTTTTCTTTCTGGTCGGTTCTAACTGTCCGATACCGTTTTTACTAGTTTACGCTAGTTTTCACCCCCGGCTGTGACCAGTCTGTACTGGCCTGGACTGGCCTGGACTGGTTTGTGATTAAACCTGAATCAGATCAGGTGATCATCTCTTTATTTTGTCTGGTTCCAGAAAAGCGCAGGGTCCTCCACAGAGACCTCCGGTCAGGACTCCGTCTGTGGACAAACGAGGTACTGCAGCTCTGCTGTCGCTCATTCAAGAGTCTGATATTCAAACAGGAAACGGATCCGTCTGACATCACGGGCTCAGGGGTCAACAGATGATCTGTGATTCAGAATAAAACGTTTGTTTGATGTCGATCTGACAAAGATGTAAACATGTCAGAATCAACATGTTAAAGGAAAAACAGCTGTTTATAACCCTGATGGTGATGATGGTGATGATGATGGTGTCACATGATCTCTCTGCAGCATTGCAGTCCAAATCCCCAGAGAGCCCTTCTCCTCCAACACCCAAACCCAGAAGCGCCTTCTCCGTAAGTCGGACTGCTCAGACGTCTGCCTCTGTGTTTATATTCAGTCTCTTAATGAATCTCAGGTGTGTTTTGAACCAATCAGAGCGTCTCTTTAACAGCCAAGTGTGTGTGTATGTGTGTGTATGTGTGTGTGCAGAAGCAGAAGCCTAAGAGGGTGAAGGCCATCTACAACTGTTCAGCTGATAATCCAGACGAGCTGACGTTCAGTGAGGGGGAGGTGATCGTGGTGGACGGGGAGGAGGACAGCGAGTGGTGGGTGAGTGACAGGAAGTACATCATCGCTGCCAGCCGGCACCAACATCAACGACATCACGCTGCACTTGGTTTCCTCACTGTGTGTGTGTTTCAGGTCGGTCACGTCGAAGTAGACCCGAGCAGGCGCGGAGTGTTTCCCGTCACCTTCGTTCACTTCATCACAGAGTGACGTCCGGCGGTCACTTCCTGTCCTCCGGCGGCGCAACCCAGCCCGAGGACACGCATTCAGGACTCACAGAGACTCAGGGGACGTCTGACTGCAGCACTTCAGTCCGTCCTCCCCGTTCTGCACTCAGACCTTAATGAAACTGTTCGTCTGTTCTAACGTGACACAGTTTGACTCACTGCGACAAGAGCAAAGTGCCGAACAAACAGCGACAGTGCAGCCACCGAACAAACACATGAGCTGCTGTGAAACAGGACGGCGAGCAGCTTCCAGCAGCTGCGGCAACATGTGGAGGACGGACTGAGTGCGGCAGGCTGCAGGCCGTCAACCGTCACATGATACACTGTTACATATGGAGCTGTCCACATACTTTTGGCCGTGTTGTGTGTATGATGTACAGTCGGATACGACGAAACCATGCTGGTTTCACGCTGTGACTCCGGCCTCTCAGTAAATGTTAATCTGTGATTTTGAACATGCAAACTTCATCAGAAATTCTGATTTTAACATTTTGGTTGAAGGGAAAATTAGAAAAATATGAACATCCACGTTGATTTTACTGTACGGTGGTTTCTTCATGATGCACAGTGAAAATAAAAACATGTCACACGATCCATCCGTTGTCAAAGTTGTTTCCTCCTGCAGATGTTTTTGTTTTACACAAAGTTTCAATAGTTCAGAGTTATAATCATCATCAATCAAGTGTTTTACATCAAGAATGAAACATTTAGGATTAAAGTGAATAAAATCAGACACATCAGGATAAAAATGAGATGAAACAACTGAAATGTTTCTTTCAGTTTATCAAAAATACTTCAGCCAAGTCGCAGTTTTACAAACATTTGATCACGTTGTTGCAGAGGTGATGCATCGTAATGATAATAGTGATTTATTTATTTAATTAAAATATATGTAGAAAAAAATGATGACACGTTTTACAAAAAACATGAAACAATAAGCTGAATATAAAAAACGTGGCAGGTAAAACATGAAAACTTGTATATATATAAACTCAATATATTTTCCCCAACATATAAACTTATGGTGTCATGTATCACGTGTATTTTATTCATTCATAAAACATAAATCATAAACAAGGGATGAGTCTTTGTTGTAACAAGAAACATTTCCTATAACTAAACATTAATCATGTGAAGGTCTGTGATTAGAATGATGAATGAAGTACGTGTTTTTGATCCGTGGATTATAGTTCATATACTTTCAGTCCATGTTCTCAGTGTGGGGAACGCGCGCTCCTCACGGTGGAACCAAAGTTTCAGCCGCTTGTTCTACACGGACAGATTTCAGCAGGAGCCGGACGTGACGCGTTAATGAAAGTTGTGTATCCGCGCGCTCTGTGCGTGTAGTTGCGGTAGTTATGATCTGATTTGTGTTTGCTGGAGATTTGTTTGACTCTCGGAGGAAACATGGCCGCTAAACGCAAACCGGACGCTGCGGTTCCCGCGGAGGAGAGTGACCAGCTGCTGATCCGCCCGCTGTGAGTCTCAACCAAACTTCACTCGGAAAAACCCATTTATATTATATACATCAACTGCGGCTCCGCAGCGAGAAACACCGCTAAGACTGAACCTTTATACTTTTACCGATTCATCAGAGTTAACCGTTCATTTCGGCTCAGAGCAGATGCAACAAACAGCTTTTGTTTGTTAAGGAGTTAAACTTGTAGCCGTGTAGCTAACCGCTAAAATCAACACATCTGATGTTTCACTGGAGCCATCTGTCTCTCGAGTCTCTGAACTCGGGGTCAATAGTTTAATTCATCAGTTTAATTAAGTCACTCACAGTTTATCATGATTTCTTCATTTGCCAACATGAAAAGAGTTTTTGAACTGCTCCTTTTATGAGTGGAGTTCGGTTCGCCCGCCTGAGGAGGAGTCTTAGCTTCAACGCTAACAGCTAAAACACCTGGATGCTCGTGAGACATGTACGTGATGATGTCATTGTGTGTCTGTGTCCAGAGGAGCAGGGCAGGAGGTGGGACGCTCCTGCATCATCTTGGAGTTCAAGGGTCGGAAGATCATGGTAGGATTCATCCAATCAGCTGTGAAATGTGTCGTGAGTCACCTCAGAGTGTAACAACGTGTGTGCGTGCGTGCAGCTGGACTGTGGGATCCATCCTGGTCTGGAGGGAATGGACGCTCTGCCGTACATCGACCTGATTGATCCGGCTGAAATCGACCTGCTGCTCATCAGCCAGTGAGTTCATGTTCCTCCTCTGAACAGTGGATCAGCGTTGCTATAGTAACAGACTTGTTGCCCCGCCCCCCTCAGCTTCCACCTGGATCACTGCGGCGCTCTGCCCTGGTTCCTGCAGAAGACCAGCTTCAAAGGACGCACCTTCATGACTCACGCCACCAAGGCCATCTACCGCTGGCTGCTGTCCGACTACGTCAAAGTCAGGTGACCAGAGTGCTGCCAGCCAATCAGGATCAGCTGTGCACTCCCATCTGCAGGTTTACAACATACCTGCAGTGTGTGTGTGTGTGTGTGTGTGTG